>JANTPZ010140213.1:0-10895 GCA_025593235.1 Vachellia pachyceras | reverse complement strand
ATCCATTTGATGTAACTCCAGATCTAAACTGTTTACTATTGCCAGAATTAGCCTTATTGAATGAAAGCGTACAACAGGTGAAAAGGTGTCCTCGTAATTCCTATTGTGTGTACCCCTTCGCTACCAGACGTGCCTTGTACTTATCAATTGATCCATCCGCTTTTCTTTTTATTTTGAGAATCCACTTGTTACCAGTGGCCTTTCGACCTTTTGGTAGATCAACGAGTTCCCAGACTTGATTCTTGCTCATTGAATCAATCTCTTCTTCCATTGCCGTTTTCCATTCATCCTTGGCAGGGCATGACAAGGCTTCATGTACAGAACGTGGCTCATCATCTTCATCCGAAGTGACCATGAGTGCTTCCCCCTCTATTGGGAAGCGCCTTTTGGGTACATTTCCCCTGTCACTCCTTCTTGCAGAAACCTCTTGTCTCTTTTGTTTCTTTTGTCTCGGCCTCGGTAAAGGCCTTTCTAAGCCTTCTGATCTCCCACTCAGATTGATATATTGAGACGATTAGGGATCATTAGATCAATCTGCACTACTTTGTTCTTCTCTCTCATAAAGAGACACTGTTCAGTCTATCTCTCCTCTGCCAGGAAATTCACTTTCCAAAAATAAAGCATCCCTCGATTCAATTTCAGTCACTGTTCCATCTTTGTTTTCCCCAATGAAAACATACCCAATTTCCCATGCCTGTGGGAATCGTCGTGAACGTATGCAGCCGACCCCCAAGGTCTTAAGATATTTAAATCTGGCTTGCATTTCGTCCACAATTCATAAGGTGTGGAACTAACTGCTTTTGAGGGTACACGATTAAGTATGAAGGCCGCTGTTAATAAAGCATCGCCCCAATATGAAATAGATAAGCTTGCTTGAGCCATCATCGACCTAACCATGTCTAGAAGAGTTCTGTTTCTTCTTTCTGACACAACATTTTGTTGTGGAGTGCCAGGGATAGTTAGCTGTCTAATTATCCCTTTTTCTTCACAGAGCTGTTTAAACTGATCAGATAAGTATTCACGACCTCGGTCAGTATATAATACTTTAATTCTACATTCTATTTGATTATCTACTCCGTTCATATATTGTCTAAAACACTCCAGTGCTTTAGACTTTTGTGAAATCAAATAGACGTGGCCATATCGTGAAAAGTCATCAGTAAAGGTAATAAAATACCATGCTCCGTGCCTTGCCCTCACACTCATGGGACAGCATATATCAGAATGGACTAATGGATTTTCAGCTCTAGTTCCCGTACCGAAAGGTTTTCTAGTTGCCGCTAAGCAATTTTCACATAAAGACATTTCCATGTTTGGAACTTCACCTAGTAAACCTTCCTTTGCCAGTTTAATCATTCGATTCTGATTTATATGCCCTAGTCTAGCATGCTATACATTCATATCAACAGTTATATTGGAAGAACTAACGAAACAGTCATGCAAATTAAAATCACCAATAACATCCATTACAAAGAACTTTCCTGAAAGGAAAGCCAAACCATAAAAGGTCCTGTTGCTAAAAATGTCTGCAACTTTACCATGAAAATTCACGTCAAACCCATGATTTAAAAGACACAATACAGAAACTAAATTCCGTCGGATGTCCGGTGTGTGAAGCACATCATGCAAGGTTAAGGTCTTTCCACCACGCATAGCTAGTCTGCATGTGCCTATGCCTTTGACCTCGATCCTTGCATTATTGCCAACATAAAGCCATTTGCAATGATGCGGCAACCGACGGTAATCTACAAAGGATTCTCGATCCTTCGTTACATGGTCTGTTGAGCCTGAGTCAAGAATCCAAGAAGAAGAAACAGGTTCAGTCAGAAAAGAAGTACTTGCAACATAAGAAATGTGTGAATTCACATAATTCACTAGTACCTTTCCACGGTCATTCCGCTCAGGGCAATCCCTTGCGAAATGACCCATCTTCTGACAGGTATAGCATTTGACCTTATTCAGGTCAATTTTCTTCTTGTTGCCTTTGATGCCCTTCTTCTTAAAGTTCTTTTTGTCCCTTTTAAATTTAGGGACTTCCTTCCTACCCTTTCCGTGAAATTTCTTGCCCTTCTTGAAGTTGGGCTTGGTATTGGAAGGACCTGCTTTCTCAGTGTAATAGGCATGTCCAGAAGATTTATAAGCTTTCAGGCGTTCTTCTTCCAGCTCAAGATGCTTTACAACATCATCAAAAGTGACGATATTGTCATCATAGGTTAGGTTTACCTTAATGTGTTCCCAACTATGTGGAAGCGATCTGATTACAGCTTGCACCTGCTGTTCGTCAGTCAATTTGTGTCCAGCTTCCTGGAGCTCCCTGATCATGTTTGACATATCTCGTAGATGGTACTACCTTGAAGCTTATATGTATCAAACTTGATTGTGAGCCTCCTAAGTTTAGTGGTCAAAGTTCCACCAAACCTTTCTCTGAGGGCCACCCACATGGCGTGCGCAGTAGGATGCTTCTCATACTGGCACATTAGGTCATTTTCCATTGTGCTCAGCAAGGTGACTCTTGCGATGCTGTTTTTCTTTTTCCATGCCTGGTATAACTTCAGGTTTCTCCTATGCTGGGCTGAAGTCCCAGCTTCAGGTTCCACCAAAACGGTGGTCAGTGGCTCAAGGGCCTCTTGTTCTTCTAATATATACTGCACTTTCCGGTGCCAAATATCCCAATTGTCACCGTTTAGCTTATCCCCTTTGTTCAATTCGGCAATAATACTTTTTGTTGCCATTTCCAAGTCTGAGGTGACAAATTATTGTGTTAAAAAAATATTTTCTTAAATGCTGAGTTTTTAGCGTATATATAGCACATCACAGTATACAATGTCTTATACTTATATTATTCTTGACAAGTAGATAATTTCATTGCTAGATCTGCGATCAGGAGAATACGTTTGTACCTCCCATCACACAAACACTAGTAACTACATTATTTTCTTTCAGGAATTATATAAGTACTTTTAAATCGTTAACTTTTAGAAGTCTCATTTTCTAAAAGCTCCCACTTATAAAAAGTGTATAATGGTGACATATTTTGTAAAGTACAATAAATATTTGATAATGATTTACAATACTAAACATGTCACATTTCACAATTGGTTTAACAGTACACCACAACATGTTCTAAAAACATAAAAACATTAACAAGAGAAATAAAAGGAAATACACACAAATAGAAAAACAACACATATTCAGATATTTGCAATACAATAGTCAATGATTTGTTTCCTCAGTCTTCTAAAGTATTGATTTTTGTTCAGCATGAATCTTG
This sequence comes from Vachellia pachyceras, assembly GCA_025593235.1. Classification (NCBI taxonomy): domain Eukaryota; kingdom Viridiplantae; phylum Streptophyta; class Magnoliopsida; order Fabales; family Fabaceae; genus Vachellia; species Vachellia pachyceras. The sequence goes on along the minus strand of JANTPZ010140213.1, from coordinate 7,624 downwards.
TTGTTCTCTTTACTGCGTCAACCCACATGGTTGTCAACGTGAATGTGCCCGCAGCTCTAACTGCTTCACGGTACTTCATCATAACATTCACATAGAATTCCGCAATCTCATCATTAGTTATGCCGCTGACATAGTTTGCGATGATGCCATAAATGATTTTTATATTCTTAGATCTGGCCGTTCTCATTGCATCGTACTCGGCTATTGTCGCTGCCATAGCGGGGGAAAAGGGTTGGCCGACCTCCTCGTCATAATCTTGAGGTTTTGAATTAAATGAAAATGAGGATTTAGGACCTGGGTCTGAGTAGACCTCTTGAGGCTCTTGACCTCCCTGATTGTTCTGATCAGGATTCTCCTCAGGATCTTCTTGAGGATTTTCCTCATGATCTTCTTCAAGATCATCCTGCAGATCATCTAGAGGGTCTTCCTCGAGATCCTCTTCTTCTAGTTCTTCCTCAAAATCTTCCTCAATTTGTTATTCAAGATCATCTGCAGGAATATGTTCATCCATATATTCAAAATGCACAAATCCATAAGACAGTGCTTCAGTGCTATCTGAGGTTTCTTGTTTCATTAATTTTCCTTAAAAAAAAAGGAATTTAAAATTAACATTTTGTTTTTGAAAATTTCAAGAAACTTTTAACTAAGCACTGATTTTCATTTAAAAATAGATCTTGTATTGCCTTCAAAAATAGGCAAATAGCATATCAAAATGAAGATCTCGAATTTTAGGATTTTTAGAAACAGACCGTGTCTCATTTGGAGGTTTCATGCGCCGTCTTGCGCCCCAAGAAGATTAAGTCTTGAATTAATTCGAAAAAGCATAGGAAGGCCACTCTCGGGTGGTGGCGCGTGTAAGCCACGTGCCACTGTATCTGCCTCTTTTCCGTACACGCGCCAGTTCTTTGAAATCCACGCGCCTTTTTCTATTAGGTACTGTTGTCTATGTGTCAAAATGACATGCCACGTGGCTTCACGCGTCACGTGGCACTTTCCCCTTTTATTATTTATTAAAATTTTTTTATTATATATTTTTTTTTCTTTTCGAACTGGGCCTCTCTGACCCAGCCCGCTCCCCTTTTTTATTTTTTTTGCACGGATTGGGCCTCTCTGGCCTAATCTGTAAAAAAATTTATATCATTCAATTTATATATATATTATTTCATCCTTTTTTTGCAACGTGCGCCACTAGATCGAGTGGTTAAAGTGCCAGGCATCACTTGCACATCGCGGGTTCGAATCCTCGAAGGTTGCATTCTTTGTTTTGTTTCAGTCTAAAACGACATCGTTTCCTCCAAGGCGAAACGCACCGTTTCGGTGCTCCTTCCAGATCGGGTCAGGTTAACCTACCCGACCCGTCCTCGAGTTGACCTGGTCCACCGCCACTGTTCATCTTCAACCTCTGTCGGGTCTACACGAAAAATGGGTCGGGTTCGACGGACCTGACAACCCGTCTTCGTTTTTCATCCGTAACTTTACCGTCCGACGACCATTTTTCGTGTTCTTGGTGTCTATTTCTTCGGCTCGACGAGATCTACGCAATGGGAATGTTTTTGAAGCCTGGGTCTTCTTCATTTTCTGGAAAAAGCTACGGAACTCGAGAGGCATTTTTACTCCATAACTTCTTCGTCTGGTATCCGTTCTTCGAGTTTTTGGTGTCCACGTCTTCATTTTGACAAGCCCTTCTTGATGTACATGTTTTCTAATCCTAAAACACGTGTTTTATGAGAAACAGAATCAAGTTTTAAGTTATGGGTTTCGGTTTTCTCCTTCTGTTTCATTTATGTAGTTCGTTTTCGTTCTCTGTGTTCGTTTAGAAAGACATAAAGCATTTTAAACATACATACACATGTATAGATATGCAGGAGAGAAACGTATCACTTAGCATAACGAAAATCATGTAGAAAATTGCATGCGCAAACGAAATCTGATGATGTGCACTTCATGAAATTCCAGAATGAAACAGTTTGGCAGACAGATTTTCATGAACAAACATGCACAGTGAATTTCAAAATCCATACAGTGAGAAGAATTGCCACATGAACTCACTGCTTTGATACCACTGAAGGATTCGGGCGTACCTGATAAGTCGAACATATACTGCAGATACCCACGCGAAATACGAATCACAGGAGCGGATCCAGATATAAGACACAGCAAAAGGGCACTCTGGGTGAAGAGAGAGTTTTGGAAGAGAGAGAGAGGAGGATTGTTGTCTGGTGTTCTTTTTCACGTATGGGTTGGTTCCTCAAATAGAGGAATGGGAAAACTGTTCTCACACAATCCTTCCCTCAACCGTTCCCACTCAAAAATTTCAATTTTTAATTTTCAAATTAACAGATTGGGAATATTACAACTTTTTTACCACAGAAATCTATATTTGCACATTTGACCCACCACATGGATTTTGGACCTAATCCAACAAGGGTAGCCCATTTTCCAACACTGTGATTATAGCGTCCCTTGAAGCTGTGATCTCAATATCACTAGACATGGCTATCATGTATTCCGAACGAGTTATTATAACCCCACAAGGGTCTGGGCTTCCTTTAAATTTGTGCCCAGAAAAAGCTATGCTTCCTATGGGTTTCTTGAAGCTAAACCTTGGTGCCTGTAACCCATCATAATCTTCTTGGTTAGGAAATATTGCACCAACATAAATATATAGGATTGTTGATAGATTTGATCTCTCAAGTTAGATTTCATTTTGTCTTAATAAAATTGATCATTTTTTGTGAATGAATCCATTAGCATCACTTCATTTTCACCCCATATTTTGAATATTATTGATACGATGACTCACTTGTTTGAAGAAAGGAAGCATTAGTCTAAAGAGAGCAGCATCACAATGGATATATAACCGATCACAAATAAAACCACATTCTTGAAGTAGTTGTTTCCAAATTAGAAAATCACCCTTTGAGATTAGTTGATTAATAAGTAATTCAATAAATGTGTGTGTTGGTGAAAAACTCTTAGTTGAGGCTGTGACTCCACAGGAAGATTAAATAACACTTAAAATTAGTTATAAATAAGACATTTGTGTGTGTGAGAGAGAGAGAGAGAGGCCGATATTGAGGTTACTGATGGCAGGCCTGTCCTTGTGAACAAGAAGTGAAGCCTTGGGGTCGGAACAATCAATCGCACTAGATCTCAGTGTGCCAACCTTTCACTGAATTCTGCAAATTCTTGCTACTTTGAACACTGAATAATGCGATTCTTCTGAGGCATATAGAATCCCTTTTGGCGATATTGGTGGGAATGGTTCTCTGAAGAGTACAAGAAAAAGAGATGAAGATGGAAAGGAAAGTTGTGCACAATGTCTCGAAGGTGTGGGCAACACTCTCTTTTAGGCTTAATTCACCCCCACCTATTCCTATATTATAGGGTGCAAGTTGGGTTAACCGGTGAATTTCCTGCAGGATACAATAGAGACCCTTGAATATGGATTGCACTCCCTACACTCAAGCTAAGACAATAAAGGCTTTTACAAAGTGATAGTTTGTCTTTTCTAAGTGTGCACTCAAAGAGAAAGACAATGAGTTTGATATTGTTGTGAAGAAAATTGTGTGTCCAAATGAGGGGGTGGGGTGGGTATTTATAGAGGATGAAGATATGTCTTGAAGTGGTACATTTTAGAAACAATATCTCTTCAATTAAGAGTCACAACCATACCACTTCAACAAGTCACAACCATATGACTTTTCAATGAAAAGTTACACCTTTATGATATGTAGGGATACATGGCTTTAGAATTACAATCCCCTACACACCCCTTCAAATAAACTAATTAATTTATAAATTAATTAATTTATAAGGACACAACTTTATAAAAAATCACACCTCTTCCTTCAAAAAATTACATCTTTTCATTTAGAAAGTCACATATTTTCATTTTTAAAAAATAATCTAACAATCCCATATGGAAGATGTTCCCTCCTACATTTATAAACATATGATATTTACAACCTCATGATATATAACCAAATGACTAATAAATTGAAACACACGTCAGAGAGATGAGACCGAACTTACCCTACTAAAATGCCATGAAGATTGCCTTCGGTTCCACCGGTGGTGACGTATCCCCAGTACTGGTTCTTGGGAATCTCCCACAAGCTAGCGAACCAGTCAAGAACACAAACTTCAAAAGCTGATGAACTGAGAGTGCATAGGCTTCCCACGAAGGGATCACCGGCATTGTTTATTTGATAATGCAGCAACGGTGCCGATGCTTCATAGTCAAACTCAAGATTTGAGGGGTAGCCTGCTCGGTCAACACCCAACTATCAAGATTTGTTGGAATTAAATGCAGTTCGAGATGTTGTGTACAAGCAGTATATATATTTTATGTGATCCAACATAAGAAGCCACATTTCCAAAAGATGACGGAAAAAAGGTAATTACCCAGAAAGCTCATTTTGCCGTATGACAGAGTCTGGGCAAAGTTAGTGGGTAGTGAAAGACAACGTTTAGAAAAGTCAAACGTACATTTAATAGTGTTTTTAAGTAAAACGAAATAATCTCCTTCACATATTTATCTTGACTTGTGTAAAAGTACTTCTCTATGTTTTCAAACGGGCACAGTGATCCAAGTGCTCCTAGTCCTCAGTGAGATCCGAGGTGGGAAGGGGCTATATTTTCTTCTCTCAGAGGCATCATCTCTGCGGTAGTTGCTGAGCTTTCTGCTGCTGCCAAACAAGGATCAGAAACTTGAAAGTAAGATTATTTAATTAGTAAAATAAAACCAAAATTGACTAAGAATAAAATAGAAATATAACATGATGCATGCAGTATCGTCAAGTATAACCATAATACTTGACTGTTATTCTTTACTACCATTAAATAAAACTAAATATTTCACGTTTTATAAGTTCTTTACTTCACGATTTTATTTGCAACCGTCAAATGTGTTACAATATTTAACAATTTTTAACCGTTAGATATTAATATCTAATGTTCATTTCTTAGTTAATTATCAATTAGCCCGTGAATATAGGAAGAAAACATACAATAGAATAATGTTATCAATAGCTATTCCCCCATCACAGATGCGAAGCCTCAGCCATCGTTGATGATTTTCAGTACTTAAAAAGCTCAAAGTAGAGCTAAAAGCTAGCCGAAAATGAATTGAGTTTGGTTCAATATTCAGAATGCAAATTTTTTTTTATAAATTTTAGTTAATCCTTTTTTAATCAAAGCACGAAGAAGGCCCCACTCATGATTTTGGTTTGGTTCAATATTCAGAATGCAATTTTTCTTTAAAAAAATTAAGATATATTGGAACCAAAGGATTTCGATGTGTTATAGTACACTTGTTGGTCATACCTATAATAAATTTCCATAAAATTTAGTTAATCTTTTTTATAAGTTACTTGAGAACATTTATAAAATATGAAATGATTTTTCTTAATTCACATTAATGCTTCATGAATTATTTTTAAACCATTCGCACGTTACGTTTGAAAGATTGGCTTATTGGGGCTTGAATTTGGAATGAATTGAAGGTGATATATCGGTTTTAACTTTGACTTGAAATTTGAGTTGTTTAAATTTTACTTTTTATTTTATAAAAATAGCAGTTGTAAGATTTTCTTTTTCCATTTTCTAGGATTGAACAAATGACCTACAACTTAACGAGGTGCATATACTAACATTAAGATATTGTTAGATATATATATCTCTTTGTACATGTTAGAGTATTTTCTATTTGATTTCTGCAAAATGATGCATCAAATATAAAATATAATTTAATTGATATGGTAGAGAGAATGAATTTTTTTTGTTCCTATTTGAACAATACAAATAAAATTTAATGAGTTCAGTTATATTTTTGCTACCAGCATTCGAAGTTTTGGATAACGGTGATGATATGATGGATCATTATTGCAAGGGTATCCGTAGAGTTGTTTAATTGTGCTTTTTTTTTAAAAAAAAGGGTTGAAAGGTTTTTACTTTCTATTTTATTCTTTAAAATAAAGCGTTTGTTATGAAAATAAGAAGTACACAAAAAGTAGAGATAGAGAGATGTAGAAGATGAGAATAGTAGAACAAGAAATTGAGAGAGATGAACATGATAAGAGAGAATTAAAAGGGAAGAGATAGTGATTCTTATTCATATATGACCTCCTAATAAATATTATAAAACATCTATTTATAGACATACATTCTCAACAATAAGTTACACAAAATGAGTTCCCTTAAGTACACAATAAGTAACTATTTCATAAAAACCTCTAAAAGCTATTTATGAGAAGGGTTAATACGAATAGAATATGGAAGGCCAATAGTTTATGGACATCCACGTATAATGTTTATAACAGCGTTGTAATTATAAATATCTATTAAAAATAAATTTATTTGATCACGGTCTGATTTACAATCTCAAATAAAAATAAATTATATAATTGTTTTTAAATAAATTTAATTCATCAAGATCACCAAACACCTATCCATGTCTAAATTCATTGGGCAAAATGCAAGTTGAATTCGACTTGAGTTCTGACTAGAAATATTCACATGCAGTCGATTAACATAAAAATTAAAACTTAGTTGGTTCATATATATCCATGTCTAGATTCATTGCGGGTATTTATATATGTGTTTTAATTAATGCTATGAATTCATGCATCGGCATTATGAAAACTACAAGGTTCATCTAATACAAGTACGTGAGACTATTCATGTATCATATATACATTAATTAATGGGTAAAAGTTTAAAAATAACAGCTATGTTTCACGAAAAGAGCTATTAGCATAATAAACTAAAAATCAATATAAAATCTCTCAATCATTCAAAAATGGCCTTAAAATAACATGATCGTTAATTTAAGAAAAAATACCATTGATATCAAACGTCTGTTAACTTTTTACTTGTGGACCCACATGAAATATATGTTTTAATACTGTGAATTCATATGCTAGTGAATTCTTAATGAAATATATATTTTTATCATGACATTTATTCATTTAAATTTATTTGATGGTAAAAAAATTATGTTGTCATTTTTTTTGAATTTTCTAATGTAAAAAACACTTTTAAACCATATGAACAGTAGATGCCAATTTTCTTACGAATTTTACCTGTGGATTTTTTTGCATATTTTTCTTATGGATTTTTCTGCGAATTTTTACCTGTGAATTTTTTTTATGGATTTTTACCTATTGATTTACCTGAGAATTTTTCCTATGGATTTTCACCTGTAGATTTGAAATCCGCAGAAAAATAAATTTTACACGAACCTTATATCTACAGATTAAAATTTGTAGGAAAATCCCTACAAATAAAACATTTTTTTTTTAGCTTCCATTCATTATCTCCATGGCCACCTCTCTACCTCCTCCACCTCCAACTATTGGGCAACTCTCTCTTTCCTCCAGCTTCATTTTTCACACTTTCTTCTTCAGCTGCACAAATCTTTCCTGTAGCTTCAATGAACAAATTGTTGGATGTCTTTCGTTTTATCTTATCTTTTTCAGAAACTTTCTAACCTGAAGCTTAGAATCCGGTATGTGATGGAATTAAAGAGACTTTAAACTTTCAGAACTGGGTAAACGTGTTACAAAGAGACTTTAAACTTATTTTAAGATGCAAACCAGTGTGGTATTAATCACAAGAAGAT
>JANTPZ010140212.1:0-41763 GCA_025593235.1 Vachellia pachyceras | reverse complement strand
CGCCCTATCTTGAGATATAGGGCACCACATGGGTACCTTATGGCGCCCTCTCTCTAGAGACAGGGCGCCGTAGGCATTTTTTTTAAAAAAAAAATTGCAGCAATATGCCTAACGATGCCTCCACCGTTCTCTGATTCTGCAGCAATATTCCTTATCTTCTTCCCTAACGATGCCTCCATCGTTCCCTAACGAGATGATCAAACGCAACCCCAGAAAACGAAAGCTTATATATATATACAACCGCACACCCAGATTTAGATAATTGCAAATTCCTCTCTCACACACAAATCCAAAAGGAAGTGGGGAAGAGAGAAGAGAATGAGAAAGCCCAGATCACACCCAGATCTAACCCCAGATGAAGTAGGAAAATCCAAACACAAAACGCTAATCACTTTCCACTAACCTTGGTCGAAATGTCTGTTCCTCCTAAAGCTTGAAGAATGAGAAAGCCCATATCTATCTTCGCCCGAGCGTCTCCTAGGTCAAAGGCACACAAATCGTCAGTCCGAATCTCAGGTTCCGCAAGAAAGAAGGAAAGAAAGAAACTTTGTATATAGACAAACAGGACTCTGAATTATCTGGTACATTTCAATCCTTGAGTGCATTCATTCGCAACCTTACCATTTGTACAATGTTATCGGTGCTCTTTTCCTCTTTCTGATTAACTCTTTCTTGCCCTATTTTCCTCCCTGCTCCTCCTTGCTACCGTTATCGGCATCGTCACCGGAGTGAAATCCCGCCAAAATTCTTCCGATGACGCTTCTGCCCATGCCATCGTCAAATCTGCTTGTATCCCCACTCTTTACCCTGAACTCTTCTTCTCCGCCATCTCCTCCGAGCCTGGATTCAACAAGAAAGTCTCTTCCCAGCGCGATGTCATCAAACTGTCCTTAAACATAATAGTCAGAGTCGTCGAGCACAATTTCTTCACCGTCAAGAAGCTACTCGGCAAAAGAAAGGGAAGCATCACGGGGAGAGAGAAAACCGCCCTTCACGACTGCTTAGAGACGATTGATGAAATCTGAAAGCAGAAGAGTAAGCAAGCTAAATTGTAGACCTTTCTTGGACTTTTTGAAAAATTGTAGACAAATTTGAAAGCTAAATTGCAAGCCATTAACATTAGGTCCAGCATCAACCCTCCCTCTCTTGCAGTCATCCATTAATGCAGGAAAATATATTAGGAATGGAATAAGAGGACAACCTCTATGAGAGAGAAAATATAAGAGGCGACCCAGAAAAGAAAAACCTTGAATTACAGGGTGATCTAGTGATTAGTGAACACCTAAAGAGCGCAGACTATTGGAAGACAGGAAACCCTATCCCTGCCGCACGAGAGAGAACGAGCGGGGAGTGGTTCTTTTTCTTCTTCTTTTAAAAAGCGTGAAGGGGTTCAGGCGCCCTATCTCAAAGATAGGGCGCCTAAACTGTCGCATATGTTTACTTTTGACGTACTATATCAGTATAGGGCGTCAAAAGTCAGCCTTTATGCGCCCTATATTAAATACAGGGCGCATAAAGGCCCGTCTCCATTCCTAAAATTTCAAAATGCCACCGCCTTCATTTTTTACTCCCTTTTTTAAAAAAAGGACGCGAATTTCAGTAGTAAAAATTATACTCTATAGTAGTGTGCCTTTCATGTTCCTCTAAAGATTGGGAGTACACTGGATATCATCCATGAAGACTACGACAAACTGATCCAAGTATCATCGAAAGACACAGTTCATTTAATCCATGAAACTGCAGGGGCATTCGTTAATCCAAGCGGCATCACTAAGAACTTATAGTATCCATATCTCATCCGGAAAGCCGTCTTGGAAACATCTTTAGCTTTATATTCCATCATCATCTATCTACCTCTTGCTCCAGCTCATAAATAGCTAGCGGGGCTTTTATTTTTAAGGGTAGTTCATCACTTTGAAAATCTTTTCAGGTCGCTTGATCCACTTTTTTACGAATTGAACGTCCAGGGATCCTTCAACTATAAATAGGTTAGGCTTACTTGATTCACTAACCCATTACTGGACATCATCTCTTTTATCTGCCCTAATTGGAGCTGGAGGGGCTATCAGGATCTGCTGGTCCTAGTTGTGGAACATTATGGTTCTTGATGACGAAAGCTGCCGCTACTGATGCTTGTATGGTAGCTTCTCTATTTCCTATCCTTTCTTGCCCTTCACGAGCCTAGTTCTCTTAGTTGTTCCATCAATCTTTTACTATTCATTTAACCTTAGCAGAATCTCTTGCACTGGGTCATTTTGTTTATTCTAACCCCTGATGTGCCTCTATATCACGTGTTATGCATTTTCTTACCATCTTGATTTCTCAATTCTTTAGAATGAACAGATATTTAATATCATAACTTATCTTCTGTGCTCGCCGTTATACTACTCAACCGTCAGGGAACTTCTCATTTACAAGGGCCTTTAACTTTTCTAGACCTACTTCTAGAAAGTAGGAATAGGGAATTTCTATAACCCTAATTCCCATATCTCCATAGCTCTTTATTTGGAATGGTAGCCATCAAAGTCCAAGACCATTCGTTGTTCCCTACTGCATCTCTTGCGAGCAAATCAAGCTCAAAGGCCTCTCTGGCCCTTTTCTATTCGAGCTAGATCACATCTTCATCTTCATCCTCTTTGGTTGACTTTGACATTTTTGGTCCACTTTGACATTTTGGTCAACTTTGACATTTTGGTCAACTCTGACTTTTTGTTGACTTTTGACCGAATTACCAAAATTTCCTTATTATTTGATGACATTTCATGTCCTATGTCTTTTTAATCAAAATGACCATTTTACTCTTGTCATTTAGGCCAAATGACCATTTTTCCCTTGGGCCATTCTTACTTGAAATTCTCAAGGCCAAATGACTTAGTCGATTATCCTTTTTCTTATTTAGGCATTTTCCTTTCTATTTTTCTTTTCTATGGGTCTTAACCCCTTTTGTAATTCATCAATTTGGCCTTTATTTCTGTTTACGAAATTTGGGATATTACACAACTACACATCACAGTATTAATAAATGGGATCTACATTTAGTGCTCACCAATCATTGTCTTATCATAAATAGTCAGACCTGATCTAGATTATCCGTATTTATTTTTTATTTAAAAAAAACTATTTGATCGGTACATAATCTAAGATAATATCTTAACTATTATTTTCTTTAAAAAAATTTTTCATTTCAAAGTTGTCATTTAAAAAAATAAATCTGTGTTGCTTAAATCAGATTTAATGGTCAAGATTTCATGAGTCTAAATGCTCATTACTATTGATTAACACCCAATGTGAACCCAAGTGAATGTCCTAAACAAAGTTTAATGAGCTAGGGGCGGCTCTTCGAGAATAGAATATATCTCAAATATTGCTCATTACTATCTTTAATTTCTTTGGACCAAAATGGTATTACCAAAATAAAATATTATTATAAAATTAAGTGTGACTTTGAGGTTTACAGGCAAGTCAAGCACGCCATGCAATTAAAAGTGGGAGATACAAAGATGTAATATTACATCTAATCAAAATAAGACTAGAATTTTTGATGTGTTTGTGAAACTTAAAAAGAAATAATGTGATGAAGATGAAAATGTGGTACAAGATGAGAAGTTACACTTCATGTGGTCCAAGGATTCTGATTAGATCCAATCAAAGATGTGTTATTGTGAAAATGAAAAAGAAATAATGTCGTGAAAATGAAAATATGATCCAAGATGTGAAATTACACTTCATAAGGTGACAAAAGCTTCTTACGTAATTTCAAGGTTAAAGTTTTATTCTTATCACTAATGTAATTTTTTCTCTTTTGTTGTATAGGATCCTCTTCTCTATGCTTCCCCTCCTCTACCCTCATTCTTCCTTTGCAACTATTGAATCATAATTCCAACGGATAAATCCTTTTTATTAAAAATAGTAAAAGGTAAATTCATAATTAAAATTATTCATATGGATTTATTGTTGGCAATCAATTAAGCTCCATGATCTGTTTTACAGCAGAACTACTCTATACTAATTATCATAAATAAGAAAGATACAAAATAACAAGAATTATAGTATCCTCAATATAATCATCGTGGGCACAACGTCTCAGCAAAGACATAATATATGCAATAAACTTTGTAATGAGAATTTGTGTTATTTACAAATTATGAGTAGCATAATCATTAAAGCATTTCTAGTTGTCCATTTTATAAATAATGGCAGGAAAAGCTTCAATATAACAGGAAAATAGTTAAATAGAAATGATTCGGTTTAAAAAAAAATAGTTATCTTTTTGTTATTTTGATAGACAAAATCACACACAAATTCCATCTGCTATTAATCATTTTATGAAAGGAAAAAATGAATTTTATAATTAAAATTAGTCATGTGATCTTGTTATTTCCAATCAATTTTTTAATGTTCACAATTATTCTAAGATTTTCTTTTTAGTTTTACTTGACTTCATTGTTTTTGGATTCTTACAATTGAATTTAAATTACTAAGGTATTAAGAAAAATTCTATTAATTAATAACTGAAATAAAATCCTAACTGTTATAAGAATAAGAAACACGCCTTATATTAGCAAGGAACATAAATGAATTTAAAGAATAAGAATGATACTTAGAGGAACAAGAAATACACCTTACCTATCTGTTATAAGAATAAGAAACACGCCTTATACATTAAGGAAGGAGCATAAAAATGATACTTACAGTATACTATGGAATGAGAAACACGCTTTGCACAGTTTGAAACTTCAATTAATAATATCTTTATTTCTTCTTGGTTAATTTATAGAAACAATTAAAATAAAGGATCAAGAAAAAATAATATTTATTATAAAAGACCATTAAAATGATCAAACTTTAAAATAAAAATTTAAAATTACTAATTTACCCATAACTAAAGCTTTTACATCATTTACTACATTTTAAATTAATAAATAACTAAAATTAAAATTAAAACTACTAATCAATCACATGTGATATCATTTAATCAATCAATATAACACTAAGTTGTTTGATTTATATTATCAACACTAATATGAATTAAAATTTTTAATAAAAATAAAAAATAAATTCATTTTATATCATTTCATAATATGATAGATTATTTAGATATTTTTATTTTATTAACATTACATGAATTTTTTTACTCACAAATTTTTCTAAATTAAAACTAGATCATATAAAATTTCTTTGTATTATTTTAAACTGTGTAAATTTAATTTTAACTGTCTAGTCTTATATAAATTTATTAAATCTATATAATAAAGCCCTAAATTATAAAGATATTAATTTTTATTAAATTTATATAGCTTTTATTTTTAATTAAAGTTTGTGTTAAGTTTAAGAAACATATAATTTTGAAAAAAACTGAACAAAGTGTAATTTTTTCCAGTAAAAATTGAAAAATTATGTTTATTGATTTTACAGGGATTTTAAAGTATTGATTTTACAGGGATTTTAAAATATTGATTTTTTTGACAATTTCACCCCTTAAAAATTCCCAAGCCGCCCTCACTAAGACGCCACTGACCGACCATCCGGCGGACTGCTATTAACAACATTTTCAATGTATTCCACCATTTTCACAATAACTTTTTTAACAATTTCAACACTTGGAAAAATACAAGTTAGAGGGCCATTTTTTTCAAAATTCTAGTTTTTGAAATATATAACCTGTTTGGGAAACTCCGTTTCCCCAACGGAGTACGCAGTCGAGACAAAACCATCTTAAAATTTGTAAAAATTATTTTAAAATTCATAAAAACCATTTAGAAATCCGTAAACTCCGCTCTCCCAGCGGAGTTCCCAAACATGCACATAGTCAACAAGGTGTACTATCCTTTGCCACATACAAGAATACTTACTTTGGAAATACTGCCATAAGTATGGTTTCAAAGGTCCCCAACAATATTGTAAAAAGAGCATATTCTTAATTTCTGCTCCTTACACTAAATATTTATATTATGAATCGAATTGTGCAGTGAATGTACCATATGACATTAATATTATGCAACCATTTCTCTTTTAGACATAACAATTATGCATAGCATTACTTTTAATTCTTTTCACGTTAATTATGTGAATTTTATGTAGAAAGTCTATTTATTTACATGTATTTTTAACTTCAACTAAGTGGTGGTAATTTTTCGTAGAACAAGATGATAAAATATTATATGTTTATTTCTTATAAAATGGAGTGAGATTTAAAGGCTAAGCACGCCATTTGCCTACAAATGTGAGATAGAAATAATGAAATGAAAATGAAAAAAAGGCTAAAGACCTTCTGAGATGTATGCTTGTGAAGGCGCAATGTATCCACGCAAGTTTCTTCCCAACAATGTTCCCTATTCATAAATGAAGAAATGCAAGTCCCTTCCGGGACATCCAATAAAATTGGAACGATTCAGAGAAGATTAGCATGGCCCCTACACAAGGATGACACGCACAAATTGAGAAGAAATGCAACGAAAATGAAAAAACGAAATCCAATATATGAATTATATTTCAGAAAGAGAGAAAGCTTGATGTTATCACTTAACGTATTTGTTGGGGTATCTCCATGGCCTATTCAATGCAGTGGTAAGCACCAATGTGAACTCAAATGTGTATTAAATAAAGTTTAGTGAGTTAGGTGCAGCTCTTTGAGAATAGAATACGCCTCAAATTTCCAAATGCTAACCTTAATTCTTTAGACCAAGATGACATTACCAGAATAAAAAATTCATGGAATTGTGTGTGACTTTGAAGTCTACTGCCAAGTCAAGCACGTCATGCACCAACATAGAAAGATGTAACATTACATCCAACCAAATTAAGACTAGAACTTTTGAGCTATATGTTTGTAAAAATGAAAAAGAAATAACGGGATGAAAATGAAAATGTAGTCCAAGATGTGAAATTACATTTTATAAAATGACAAAATCTTCTACCGTATATTTCGGCATTAAAGCATTATTCTTATCAAAAACACAATTGTCCTTCTCTTTTGTGGTATAAAATCCTCTTTCTAAACTTCCCCCCTACTCTCATTTTTCCTTTACAACTATTGGATCAAAATTCCAACAGTTAAATTCTTTTCATTAAAAAATAATAAAAGTAACTACATAATTAAATTTGTTCTTATGGATTTATTGTTGACAATCAATTATGCTCCACAATACGTTTTATACCATACCTAGTCTATACTAATTATTATAAAAAAGAAAGACACAAAATAACAAGAATTATAGTATTCTCAGTTGAACGTCTTTGCAAAGACATAATATATGCAATAAACTTTGTAATAATTTGTTATTTACAAATTATGAATAGCATAATCATTAAAGCATTCATAGTTGTCCATTTCACAAATAATGGCTGCAAAATCTGCAATATGACAGGAAAATGGTAAAATAGATACGATTCGGTTTAAAAAAATTTGTTATCCTTTCGTTATTTTGATAGCCAAAATCACACACAAATTCCATCTACTATTAATCCTTTTATGAAAGGAACAATGAATTTTATAATTAAAATTAATCATTTGTTCTTGTTATGTCCACTCAATTTTTTAAGGTTCACAATTAATCTAATTCTTTTTAGTTTTTTGTTGACTTCATTGTTTTACTCCAGAAAATTCCCTCTTTCAGTAAGATATGAAGGAAAGTGCTTTTGCTTTTGGATTCTAACAATTGAATTTTAAATAGTAAGATATTAAGAAAATTCTAGTAATTAATAACTGAAATAAGATATTAATTTTTGTACATTATCACCCCAAAGTATTTTTTAGATCCATCTAGTACTCAAAAACAGTTTTAGATCTATCTAGCACCACAGTACAAAAATACTTCATGGTGCTTCAAGTGAAAAAATTTAAGGGATAAAGCTTCTCCTCATGAACATACATTTTGGCTTATTTTAAGACTTGACCATATATAAAATAATGCAACAAAAAATTATCTTAAAATAATATGTGACACCAAATGTAATTCGTTAAACACTCTATGTTAATTTTTTCGTTGAATTTTTTATAATCTTATCACAATATGACCTTTTGCAACTCCTTTGTTTGTTAATTTGACTTGATTTGGAATCAGAGAAGTATAAAACGACATGTGTGTTAATTGTTCAATGCACAAGACTTGCTTGAACTATTGACAAGTCTGATATGCTAGACATGGCAAAACCTTCTTCCTTTGTTTTCCTTCTCTTACTTCATTGCTTCATGGCCTCCCTTATTTGGACTGATGCAAACATCAGTACCGACAAATATGCACTTCTTACCTTTAAGTCCTTTGTTACTACTAACAATTTCTTAGCTAATTGGTCTGTCTCTTCTTCTCCATGCAATTGGATTGGTGTCATATGCAATACCCATGGGAGAGTCCAATCCTTGAATCTTGTTGGCATGGAACTTAAGGGCACCATATCTTCACATCTGGGAAATCTCTCATTTCTTGTTGAACTTGATCTTAGTGAAAACAATTTTTATGGCCATATACCAGAAGAGTTATTTCGATTGAATAGATTGAAACTATTCAACTTGAGCTACAATGACTTTCATGGGCAGGTTTCAATAGAGATAGGAGGTTTATCTTCACTTGATCGGCTAGATCTTCAAAATAATAGTCTTAATGGATTTATTCCACTATCTCTATTTAATATGTCAAGGTTGGAGATCTTAAATTTGAATAATAATTTCATTGAAGGGACCATTGCATTAGAGGTGGGCAAACTTGAACGGTTGAAGAATTTACGACTTAGTCATAACAAACTTTCAGGAACCATTCCTAGAACAATTTCCAACTTATCTTTGTTGGAAATGTTTAGTTTGGCTTATAATAACTTATCAGGTATGTTTTAGATTATTTTCAACATTTATATACTAGTGTTACGGCTCGCAGATCTTATACTTGAGGAAATTGAGTGTCTTTTTTTAAAATTTATTTAATTTTGGTGTTTCTATCATTTTCATCATCAGTTTTTCTAGCATTTTGAACTCATGGGGGAAACTGTGAATTTTCTCTATTTCATTTGAATTAAAATTCATAATTAATTTCAAAATAATTCCCAACCATTTTATATCCACCTAAATTTACCCAAAAAATTCATTTTCCTCATAAAAGAGCTTTTCTAAAATTTTCAAAGAAAAAATTATCCTCTAACAATTATTAGGTAAACACCTCTTAGTTCTCGTTTGGTTTTAAATTTATTCCACTTCTTTTTTGCAAATTAATATCTTCAAAAACTCTTTAAATTCCTAAAATGGCAATTTATAATTTTTCTGTAATTTTACAGGACTTTGCATAATTTAAAGTTTTGCGTTGACTAAATCTCTTAAATTTCCTTTGAAAATAGGTTTTTTGTCCTAAACTCTTTTTGAGACATTTTTACCTTGAATGTTTCTATTGTGCCTCAAAAATATCTTAATTAGAAGTCTCATTTTATTTTGTTATGATTTTTCTTCAATTCATGGGACTTTCTGGATTTTCAATTAAATGTTTCATAATTACATTTACAATCCAAAAATTTTCTGAAATTACATTCTTGACCTATACATCTAGATATTCCTACGGGTCTTAAAATAATTTATAAGCCCTTTATAGCTTAAAATGTTATTTGGATCCATTTCCAGCTTTGGACACTATTTATAATTTTATAATATTTATTTACACTTTTGACTCTAAACTTTCAATAATGATAATTTGGTCCTATACACTTTTCGTGATCCTTTTCTATTTCATGTCTTTCATTCCATACGTTCGAGTTCCTACTTCCGTTTCATTTTCTCCAGAGTCTCTAAAGATATTTATGCTTTAGTCACAAAAATATTTTTCTTAACCCAAAAATTTATATTGTTAATAAACTTAACATATATCAAGTTACTCATCATTGTGGTTCACTTCTCAAATGAATAAATGACTATATCTCTTAACACTTCATCAAGAATGCACATTAAAGTTCAGGCATGGTTTAGTAAGCACTAAACGATATAACTTTTATAGAATATATGTACATTAAGCATATTATATGAAAACATTATAGCCCATGTTATTTTTCTATGTACAAGTCCATTCAGCTTTTTTACCATTAGGTGATGTTAATTAATCGTGCTCAAATGCCAACCTTTTTACATTATATTTATTTCTTTTTTTTTAAATATCTTCTACAGTAGAACAAATTATTTTTTAATTCATTAATTTGTACATATTTACACTGGGGTTTAACTAGTGATTTAAAGTGACAGAATAACAAAAGACCATGAATTAATATGTCAAGGTTGGAGATCTTAGATTGTAATTATAATTCCATTGAAGGGACCATTCCATTAGAGGTGGGAAAGCTTGAGCGACTGAAGATTTTACAACTTAGCGCCAACAAACTTTCAGGAGCCATTCCTAGAACAATTTCCAACTTATCTTCTTTGGAAATGTTGGGTTTGTCTTCTAATAGCTTGTCAGATATGTCTTGAATTATTTTCAATATTTAGGTACCTTCATTTTAAATTTGTTAACTTGGTTAGGAGGATGGTATCTTAATGAATTGAAGTTTGGCTTAACCTTTTAAATTTTTTTATTTTCGGTATTTTATGGTTTTCATCTTAGTTTTTTCAAACATTTTTATTCTTTTGAAAAGGAAAAAAATCATTTGTGTTCCAAATTTTGAAATGGTTTATATGGTCACACCATACGGAAAAAAAGGAAGACATGAAATAATATTAATTGAAACGGTTTAACCATATGTCACCTAACAATTCATCATTTATCAATCTTTGAAATAAATGTTTATTATTCTGTCATAAAAAATTTGAATGTTATTTCAAATTGATTAATCATTACAACGAATTTATCTGAAACATTTAATTTTGATCCAATAACACAAATTTCATCATTTATAAGTAATTATAATTCTTAAAAAAGTTTGGACTGTTAAAAAAAAAACTCTTTTGCAGAGTCTCCCAACAAACATATGTTTTAATCATCATCAATCAGTTGACCAATTTCTCAACTAAACATAATCAGTTCATTTACTCTACAGTTATAAACCCCGAATTAAAAAGGGTATACCTTTTTTCCTTTTTTTAAATAATTTTATTTATTCTTCTGTTTTATCATTTATAAGATATTTTTGTTATTAAATGTGCAAGTCTTATTACATGTGTTTTTTAAAATTATAATTTATCTGATGTACATAATAACTTGTGATAGGTATTAATTTTTTTTACTAATTAACATTACTTTCTTTCCCACCACATAATATTTGAAGGAGGCATTCCAGATGAGATTGGCGATCTTTCACAACTATATAAGTTGTATATTGGAGTGAATAAACTTGATGGTTCCATACCATCTTCATTATTTAACAGTTCAGTGATGCAGGAAATTGATCTTTCAGAAAATAACTTATCCGGTGGTCTCCCAATAAATGTTTGTTTTGAGCTTCCAAAACTTGAAATATTTTATGTGCATAGAAATGATTTGTTCGCTGAAATACCATCCATTTGGCATCAATGCAAAGAATTAGTAGAGTTACAAATGAGTAATAACAGATTCAATGGAGGAAACATACCTAAGGGCATTGGAAATCTCACCAACCTCCAAATGCTATATCTTATCAACAACAACTTGCAAGGTTAGAGTTTTAACTATATGATTATCTTAGCAACATGATGCGTTTTTTTAATCCCAAAATGAATGAATATGGAATGGAATAAAAGTAAATTCGAAAGGAGAGTTTGTTTCCCATCATTTAGTTGGAATTTGCATATAATTTTCACACACACATAAAGGTGGGGCCATAGGTTGCTTAATAAAATCTCTAAAAATGAAATAAAATATTCAATCATTAGATAAGGATGTTAAAAAAAATTAGTTGGATCCACACAATCTCTTAGCTCTTTCCTACAACATTTTCGCATGTATTCTTTGGAGGGAATATGGAATTGTTTCAATTTTCTTTTAAATTTTTAATACATTCTTACACATTTCTTGTTAATATTAAACCATTTAAATCACATAATAATTTCATTATTTATAGTTTATTATTGTTCAATCCCAAATATTGCTTAGTGTCTAGTGCCAAATATGCTACACCATGCTAAACCAATGGTAATGCCTATCCCAACTACCCCAACTTCAGTACAAAAAACCAAAAAAGCATGATTTTTGGGCCCAAACTTGATCAAAATTAATGAATTTTGAATTCAAAGTAGGCAACAATACAATCAAGACTTATCAATGCTTTTGATATAAATGCATAGGAATAAATTAATCAAATAGAATAAGAACTTAAATACATCAAAATGACAATAGTTGAAGCTGGCTTGGAGACAACGTGAAATACACACACGCATATAATATATATTTGATAATATGATAAAAAAAATGGCTTGGATATCCAGTACTTTTATGGGCTGAGCTTTGGACACAAAAAATCGTCACGTCCAATTTTATAGAATCCTTGCTGACCTTTGGGATTATGCTGCCTTTTTTGTTTTTTTGGGGTAGGTTCCAATAAGATATAGCCTACCGTTTTTCGGTTAATTTTTAGGTAAACCTCTTAGTTCCCAAACATTGGTTTTAAATTTGTTTGTTCCACATTTTTTTGCAAATTAATATCTTCATAAACTCTCTAAATTGCTAAAATAGAAAATTATAATTTGTCTTTAGTTGACGCATTTTTATCATAAACGATTGCGCTAGGCCTCAAAAATATCTTAGAAATCTCATTTTATTTTTTAAGACATTTCTTCAAGTCTTGGGACTTTTTGGATTTTCAGGTAACCTGAAATTTTCAGAAATTACATTCGTACGTTACACATTAAGTCATTCCTATTAGTCTTAAAACAGTTTATAAGTCTTTGTAGCTTAAAATGTGTTGTGGATCCATTTCCAACCAGTAATGCTTATAATTTTATAAAATTTAGTTACACTTTAGACTTTGAACTTTCAATAATTATAATTTAGTCCTTATACACTTTTCGCCTTCATTTTCTATCTCGTGCCTTTCATTCCTTACATTTGAGTTCCTATTTCCCATTCATTTTTGACCTTGGAATTATATACCAAGAGTCTCCAAAAAAAATATGCATGTTTTAGCCCAAAAAAAAACTAAAATGAGATTTTTTTTATCATTTTGTTCATTCCATGGAACTTATATATAAATAACTATAATTTCTGGATTGAAATAAGGATTACTTGAAATTCTTTTATTATCTTTAACAGAAGTTTTAGACTTAATCATTAAAGAATTAATTTTAATAATTCTAACTGAACCATTTTGAACCAGTTTGAACTCAAACTTTTTTAATGAACTCAAACTGATGAATAGGAATATAAAATGTTTTAAATAGGTAGACAAATAATTGAATTGCATAGTTATAATTCATTTATGTTTGAAGTGAAAGTGTTCTATTAAATTAATATTTTATAATTAAAAATTTTTAAATAATAATTTATTAATGATTACTTAGCAATTATGCCAAATGTCACACTTAACTATTAAAAATATTAACAATCAACGTTTTTTTAAATGCCAACATTAGTTTTTTAATAGATTCAGACGATTTTACTTCTTTTCAATACTTTAATGTTGAAATTAAAATAAAAAATTTAGGGACAATATTACTTCTGAGTGAAAATTTTTAAAGCAAGTTTCAAAACATATATCAAGTTACTTGTCATTGTGGTCCATGTCTCCAATTTCTTAACACATTATCAGGAATGCAAATTAACATTTAGGCATGGATTAGCCTGAACAAGATGATATTCAATGTTTTGGAATTATTTCGTAAAAATAGTGTAATTTTTTTAAATATGATATATGTCAGTAGGTATATTATATGCAAATAATATTACATGTTTCATTTTCCTCTTAAAGTTCATACGGTTAGAAAATATTATTATCTATCAATTTTATATTTTATATATACATTACGCATATTATATAAAAATTATTGCTCACTTTATTTTTTTCTATTTACAAGTCCTTTTGGCTTTTTTTTATCAGTAATGTTAATGAATTGTACTTGAATGCCAACCTCTTTATAATGAGATTATTATTTCTTATTCTCATTCGTTTTCCTTTTAAATATTTTCCATAATAAAATAAATTTAACTTTTTTATTCCATCAATGTTGTGCATATTTACGGTGGGGCTTCTATATAGCTAGCGATTTAAAGTCAAAAAAACAGTTCATGAATGGATGGTATGGTAATATATTATTTTCCATAATAATCTATTAAATAAAAACTAAAATTTAAACATTTTTTGGCCGATCATGAATTCATCATCAGATTTCAAAGTTAGAGCCTTGTAAATATTAAATAAATATGATGCAAAATATAAATCACTTGGTTGTTCATTTTAAATAAGAGAAATTAATCCCATAATCATTCTTCAACACACTTTTTTAAAAATAATTTTAATGTTCAGTTGGTAATTTATATTGAAAGAGTCTCTTTCAAATTGATTTCCAACCAAAAGTTAAATTACAGGGTATTAGTTTTATGCGTTTATATAAAAAATTCCATGTCTTACGTATATTGTAATTTTGTATTTATAGGTCGAATTCCTTCATTTATCTGGAACATCTCTTCTTTGAGATATTTTAGTGTTGGCATCAATCATTTAAATGGAAATTTGCCAGAAGAAATATGTCATCAACTCTCTTTACTTGAAGTCTTTGATGTTGATAGTAATCAATTAGAGGGAAGCATTCCACAATCAATAAGTAAATGCACATCTTTTTTTTTTTGATCGAAATCACCTGGTGTCCGGCGCTATTACCAGCAACCGACCATATTTAAAAGAATTATATTTGGATATTAACTCATTTATAGGTATGCACTACTTATACACATGTGCCTTTTCTTTTCAATATTTTTCTCTATAATTAATGTATGCTTTTAACCAATTTATTCGTATTGTCGCTGGCAAAAAAAAAAATTTATTCGTATTGTCCAATCGTATGCTGAGGCTTATATTTGTAACATAGAAAAGTGAAATTCTTACACACTATTCAATAACAAAACTTCAAACTGCATGTGTTCTGCCAATATTTTCGTAAAAGATTTTATCCGTCACGCAATAACTTTAGTTTTATGTTTTTTTTTTTCTCTTCCAATAATGTTAAAATAATATAAGTTTGGTGCTTTTTTCTTATTTATTATATGTACAAATTATAACAATTCTTTATTGTTGAATAGAAATTAAAGTCATATTTATATATTCTTTAAAAATTATAACATAGGAATGAAAAAGCGTTCAATAAACAAAAAGTTATTTATATATGTCTAAAAATCACTTACAAGTTATATCATAATGATTAAAAATACTTTAAATACAACTAAAAAAATGCTTGTTCAACTAAATTTAAGCTCTAACTAGTGAGGAGATTCGAACTTTAATTCTTAACTTTGCAAGGAATAAACCCAATGCAATAGGTCCGATGCCCAACACGATCTCTCCAATGTTATTAGTTCATCTAAATTTCTAATTGAATCACATATCCAAATTACTTATGCTATATTTATTATATTATATTGTCATTCTTTTAGATTTTTTTAATCATTTTCTCAAATAGATTAAATTTAAAATGATATTTCGTTTTTTCATCATTTCATTAATATTTTATACATTTTTAAAATCCCTAAATAATAAAAGATCATATTACGAATTTGTGATAGTTTGTTTACTTTTCCCTCTTTTAGATCAAATTTTTTAACAGAGTAAAACTATAATAAGGTTTTTATTTTTGGACATTACGTTCATTCATAATGTATATATCATGTCCCCACATGTTATCTCTGTGTGTGTGTGTGTGTGAATGTATGTGTAGGTTATATCACCTTCTTATTATTTCCCAATTTAATTTTCCTTTCTCAATATTTTCTGTTGTATCTTTCTTATTTCACAAATTTATTAATTTCTCGTTAAATAATTATGCAAAAATTAAAGAGTAAAATATGCTTAACTTATCATATAATTATTCAGTTTTATTCAACGCCAACCTCTTTATAAGCATGATATTATTATTTCTTATTCCTATTATTTTAAAATATTTTTACAGCAAAATAAATCTAAAATAAGATTTTATTATATTTTTCATTTCATTAATATTGTATATATTATAATGGGGCTTAAATAAAGCTAGCAATTTACAATCACAAAATACCAAAAGGTCATGAATTGCTGGTAGAATAATTAATTCAAAAAGATTCATGCCCTATTTGTTTATGTTTCTTGGTTTCATATTTTAAAACTTGTTTTGTAAAATTATTTTTAAAAAATATGGAAATAAAAAAATTAAATAATTTTTATATTAGGATAATTTTTTTTACAAAAATACATTTGAAATTGCATATTTAAAAATATTACTTGCACATTAGTTTGAATATGCACTACCGTTAGACATGGATCTCCATCTCTAACTCCCTTGTAGACTCTATTTCAGCAGTAGCAACAACACTTATTGTGTGTGTGTGCGCGCGCTCTAACATAAGATGTATAAAACTCATTATCTTCATAGATATTTTTCCCCAAAAGAAGTATTTAAACAATATTTCAAGCACCAACATAAGGAAATAGCTTATCAACAAAACAAATCAAACCCAACCCTAGGGCCGTAATAACACAACGTTATTCTTAGGGAAATATTTAGAACAAAAGCCAGAAAGATAACTTCTGTTGACCAGCAAATGTTGTAAAGGTATTGAGATAGCAAAGCAATCCCTTACATATTTTGATTTCTTTTCATAAGTCAATATATTCATTTTTTGTTTCCAGGTTTTATACCCAAGGGTATAGGCAATCTTCTCAAACTTGAAAGGTTAGATTTGGGAGAAAACAATTTGAGCGGCCATATTCCTTCTAATATATTCAACATTTCAACATTGACACGGTTATACCTTGGTCTTAATTCTCTATATGGCGTTCTCCCATCATATTTAGGAATTGGCCTTCCCAACTTGGAGAAATTATGGCTGGGGATGAATGAACTAACTGGACAAATTCCAAATAGCTTATCCAATGCTTCTAAGCTCATTTCCTTAGATTTATCTTCAAATAAATTTCACGGAGCCATACCCAATGCACTCGGAAATTTAACAAAATTGATGGAGTTACTACTGGGTGGGAATAATTTGATAGGGCCAATTCCAAATACAATTAGCAAATTGCATAACCTTCAACTTTTAAATCTAAGCAACAACATATTGCAAGGGTTCATTATAAGTGAACTTTGCCAACTCAGAATTCCAAGTGAGTTGTATCTTGCCAACATGTTTTCAGGAGTGCTTCCAAGATGTCTTGGGAATAGCACTTCTTTGCGAAAGTTGGATTTTAGCTCTAACAAATTGATTTCTCATATACCCTCTTCATTTTGGAGTCTCAAAGATATCTTGATTTTAGACATATCCTCCAATGCACTAAGTGGAATCATTTCACTAGAGGTATCAAACCTGAGAGCAATTATATTGTTGAACTTGTCAAGAAACCAAATTTCAGGAAGCATTCCGATAGCTATGGGTAGCTTGCAAACTTTGCAAACCCTATCTTTGGCTCACAATAAATTACAAGGGCCTATTCCTGAATCTCTTAGAGGCATGACAAATTTAGAGTCCATGGATCTTTCCTACAATTATTTGTCTGGTGTGATTCCAAAGTCCTTAGAGTTGTTACTCCATCTCAAATACCTTAATCTTTCGTACAATTTATTGCATGGAGAAATTCCAAGTGGTGGACCTTTTCAAAATTTTACCGCCAAATCTTTTATGATTAATAAAGATCTTTGTGGGAACACCCTACTTCAAGTCCCCTCATGTAAGGAAGAAAACAAGCACATGCCAAATAAAGTGATGATGATGTTGTTAAAATGCTTGTTGCCCATTGTGGTTGTCATTTTAGCTATTTCATGCAGTATCTTTCTAAAGCAAAAGAGGGATACCGTTAATAATTCAAGCAACATGGATTTAGTAAATTTGGAGACACCAATCAGGATATCATATTATGAGCTTCAACAGGGAACAAATGGATTTAATGAGGGTAATCTTCTTGGGTTTGGAAGTTTCAGATCAGTGTACAAAGTAGTTCTTTCAAATAAAAAAGTAGCTGCTATTAAAGTATTTAATTCAGACTTGGAAGAAGCCCTAAGAAGTTTTGATAGTGAATGCATTGCCTTACGCAATTTACACCATCGCAATCTCATTAAGATTATTAGTAGTTGCTCAAATGATAATTTCAAGTCTCTGATCATGGAATTCATGTCAAATGGAAGTCTTGACAGATGGTTATACTCTCATAACTACTATTTAGATATCCTACAAAGGTTGAATATAATGGTTGATGTGGCAAATGCATTGGAGTAACTTCATCATGGTACTACTAACGTAGTTGTTCATTGTGACATAAAGCCAAGCAATGTGTTGTTAGATGAAGATATGGTGGCTCATCGTAGTGATTTTGGTATGGCTAAACTATTCAGTGAAGGACAATTGGAAACTTATACAAAAACATTGGCTACAATTGGCTATATGGCACCATTAATAATAATATTTTAGTGACATTGTTTTTTTATTATTCTATTTAAAGTTTTATATTATTGGAGCACTGGCATATATTTTTCATTCATATATGTGAAGAGTATTAGTGATATAAAATAAAATTTAACAATGCAAACCTTGTATTCTCTTGTTACATATAGAGTATGGATCAAAAGGAGAAATTTCCTTTAAAGGAGATGTGTATAGCTATGGTATCTTGCTAATGGAAATGTTTACAAGAAAGAAGCCAACCGATGAAATGTTTGTTGAAGGTCTAGGTTCGAAAGATTGGGTTAGCAAATCGATACCACATTCAATCATCGATATTGTAGACGTCAATTTGCTGCACAAAGGGAGTCCAAATATCAGTAATATATTACCGCATATATCATCAATTTTTGAGTTGGCATTAAGTTGTTGCACTGAATCACCTGAAACACGAATCACCATGATTGATGTTTTGGTTTCACTGAAAGGAACAAGATCATACTTATGCAAACTATTAGATGCACCACAAGTTCAATAATTTATATATTCACATTTTAGTTCATATCACTTTTATCCAGTGGTTTATTTTGTCTATAAAACATGTAATATTATGAAATTGTGATGATATGTTTGTTATATTAAATATGAAGTACTCTAGTCTTCAAATTACAACATTTTCCTCTTACATTTTATGCGTTACAATTGTATTTCGACTATCTAAATTTTGTTTGATTCATCCACTTTTTACGTTTAACATAATAAAGGATTATAAATTAGGATACTGAATAGACTTATGGGAAAAATTCTATAATTCCTAAAAAAGAAATCTTTAAGGAAAATTTTAACCCTTTTTGTGCACTATTTCCAATGGGTTTAAACATTTTGAAAACTTATTTTGCAATATTTTAACATTCAATGTGTTTAAATTGTTTGAATTACAAGTTTTAAGAGGTTGAGATCACTCTGATATTTTTTCATAAAAAATGCGTTTGTTGTTTATTGTACTTTTTTCTTGTTAACAGTGGTATACTTCTATTGATAAGATTTATTCTTTTTATATCATACTCGAGTGTTATGTAGTAAAAATGTAAGGATTTACATTTCTTATTTTAATCAAGATCCCTCTTTCAAGGTTAATCTAAATTCCCCACATTCATTCTTAATATTGATTAGGCACTAAGCAGAGATAATAAAATTTAAACTGAATAAACATAATTAAAATTAAATATAAATAATTGGTTTAAACATGCTCAAATCCTTAAATCAGTTCACAGCTACTCTAGATCTAAAGAAACTTAGCCACACATGGCTTTAATAAAATCCATAATAATATTCAAGAAAAGCATGAAGAAAAGGAAGAAGTAAAATAGACAAAAGAATACTACAATGATTTCCTCCACAATTTCCTCTTTTCCTAATGATCTCTCTCAAGTTCTTGCTCTTGCATGCGTATTCCCTGGACGTCTCTCCCTAGTGATCGATGTGTGTTTCCTTCTGCCTCAGTGTGTTTTCTTTCTTCCCAGCTTATGTGTGCTTTATGCGTGGTTGCCTTTCTGCTTCTGTGCGTGGCTATTATATATATAACACATAATAGCTTTTTCCAAACCGCCACTACTCCTCTTTTTTTCTTCTTCTCTTGTTTCTCTTTTAACCTTTCTTTATTTCTTGATTTAATGAGATCTTCTCTTTGGATTACTTCCTAAAAAATATAACAAGATAATAAAATAAAAGGAAGCAAAACAAAATATAAATAAAAATTAAAAAAAGCTTTTAATTATTATTTATTATGATTTAATGAATCTCTAGGATAATGCATATATTTGCTATTTTAAACTAAAAATCTTTTAAAACAATGAATCCATAAGATAATACACTATCGGATAGATTTTCCATTTTAAACTCAAAATATTTTAAATTTATATTGATAACCTTCCAAATATCTCAAATGTAATAAAAGCTGGAGAGTTATTACACCCCTCACACTTGCATCAAATCTTATCCTCAAGATTTAAATGTACAATAACCAAAGAAAGTTATGGAAGCAAGATTTTAAAGCACAGATCATAAGGTATGAAGTACTTCGAACTTTCAAGGATATTGTTTTTAGAGAAATCTTCTTTTACCATCCAGAAATAGTAGCTAAACTCAAATCCTTAGGCAAAGACAAATAACCATAGGGCGTCCCTCACTGTCCAAGTGTTTGCACTCTTCTTTCACTATCCTTTGGGGGTTGTGGTTCACTCATTTCCATTCATAGTAGTTCATCTATCAAAGGCTTGTTTATCATCTCAATCTCCACTATAATGTCTCATTGCATACACAAATCAAAAGGACTTCCTCAAGGTTGTAATGAATAAGTTAGGATAAAGGAAGAAAATAGATGACATTGGGATACTTTGATCAGTGCTAAGTATTTTAATCTTATTAAGTTATCTATAAGGGAAAAATACTCACTGGTTCCAAAACTTGCCCAATCGATACAGTTAATTCCGTGAAAATCACTGCTCATTTGGTAACTTTCCAGTTTTTCCAGATTTATCACTTAACTTTGGAAAAACATAACTCTTTACATACAAATCCAAATTTAGCAAACTTTGGCTCATTTTAAAGCTTAGGACGTGTAGTATTTATCTGGAAAGTTTCAGCCCAAATGTAGTTCGTTTGCTATTTTTCCTTGTCACTCAAAAACAGGGCAGATTTGAGGGTCTTGGAACCCTTTACTTGGAAACTTGTGATTTCTAAAATTTTATTAAAACCCCTTTGATCATTTCCAACTTTTCTTAATGCATGCCTAACTTGTCTACTTCTTTTGAGTATATTCATGCATGCATTCACATATGTTCTCTATTTATCATGTTGAGGTTTAGCATTACATTAAACATACCAACACATTAACATGAATTCAACATTTTTACATAACTTGGCAAGTTAAAACATATCATCATGCTAACTTCAATCATCATTCAACTTGCCTCTTTCTCTTGCTTGAGCCTCCACCTAAAATGGTTAGTTGGGGGTGAGATTTTTGGAAATCTCAATAGCAAAGCTTACTAACACTACTACAGAAAATACTTTTTACTACTAAAGCGTCCTTTTTTTAAAAAAGGGAGTAAAAGGTGAAGGCGAGACCTTTAGACGCCCTATTAAATAAATAGGATGCCATAGGGTGCGCGCGTGAACCCAATGACGCCCTTTGTATGAAAAGGGCGCCATAGGGACGCCCTATGGCGCCCTTTCTCTAAAAAAGGACACCATAGGGGCAACCTATGGCACCCTTTTTAAAGAAAGGGCGTCATAAGGGCATTACAAAAATAAGAAAAAGGTATTTATGTTCGCCTTTTGGCGTCCTATTTCAGAAAATAGGACGCCTAAAAAAAGTTCCAAAATTGGGCGGCAAGTTTAATTTTTGAAGCCTCCTTTAGGCGTCCTTTATGACAAAGAAGGACGCCTAAAATGTGACCCCCAATAACAATCCCTAGCTTTCTCCTGAGAGCCATTACGCGCAGCTTTCTCCTCAAATCTTCACTAGATCCTTAGCTGCATTCGAATGCTTGGCTTGATGGAGGAAGCATTTTACCCTCTTCACCGAATTGGTCACCAAATCGAGTTTGAGAGTCTCAAGTTTGAAGCTGAGCGATAGAAGACTTAATCCAAAACAAATCGGTCACTGAATCGCTGGCTTCTTCCCTTCTTCAATCTTCACCGAATCCCTAGCTTTCTCCGTCCGTTGCAGCTTTTTCCTCAGTCGTGGTTCTTTCTCCGTCCATCGTAGCTTTGCCATCTGTCACTGTGGGTTTGTGTATGCTTCCTCAATCTCCCTGCTATTTGGCACGTGAGTCTCTCTGCTTCTTGTTCATCTTTCTCAATCTCTCTTTATTGACGGTTTTATTTGGTTGTTCATGAGGAAATTTGAATTTCCTATTTACTGGTTTTGGATTCAGGCTAGAGCTTCGAGGCATTATCTTTATAAGAGGCGAACTGGCGAATGCAGAGGAAGAGCAGAAGAATGTGATTATCCTTGCACGAATTCGTCCAGCTCCAGCAGGCGCTAACTTGGGCACGTAGAGAAGGTAGAGATCTTGAAGGGCATTGAGGAAATGAAGGATGGTCTTCGTGCTTTTCTGGTACAATATTAGATTCATGGCAAACTATTTTTTTTGTGCTGCATACCATTATTCGTTCAAAATGGTGTAAGGTGAGAGATAAGGGTGTATTGGCTTGTTTTATTAACTTTATATTATATTTTATATATCATGATAGGAATCTGCAGACTCATCAAAGCCAATCACTTCTGATGATATTCACCATTTTTTTGATGACATAAAGAACAAGCGTCGTCGCGTACAGTGAGTTCTAGCCAATTTCTTGTTGTCTTTGCTTCTTAAGACGTACTAATCAAATCATCTTCGCCAGTTTCTCCCTTCTTAAGATGTTTTGCTGCAATCTCATATGTAAAATAAGTGAGCATTCCCAAGGTCATGAGCCTTCCCAGGATGAAGATGGAGGAAACAAGATAATCCCTGAAGAGTCAGCGGCCAACAACGTTTTTTTTTAAAAAAATCCTACGGCGCCCTATATTAAAATATAGGGCGCTGTAGGGAACACCTTACGGCGCCCTATTTTTCAAGATAGGGCACCGTAGGTACACCTTACGGCGCCCTTTATTTTAAAATAGGGCGCCGTAGGTGCATCTTACGGTGCCCTATCTTCAAATATAGGGCGCCGTAAGGTTACCTATAGCGCCTTTTATAATATAGGGCGCCATAGGCCCTAACTTACTACTCCCCTCACATTTGCGCCCCCCTGAGAAAGGGCGCCAATTGAATTAAAAATAGGGCGTAAAAAGTACATTTTGTAGTAGTGTAACACACATGAAAAGTTTGCATGACATGCTTTAAGTTCATAAACATGTGTAACAAAGTCAAATTGTGTACCAAGCACATATTCAATGCATATGGCCATAGCATATTGTTACTCATAAACACATTCAACAATGTCATAAAGTCATGCACATCATTAAAATAATTTTACAACATGTTAAGAGTAGAAATCTTTGCTACCTTTAGGCTTTACTTTTCTTCAACTTGTTCTTGATTTTGTGACTTGTCTTGGTCACTTTGAAAATCACCCTCTTGAACACAATTCTTGTCTACACAATGGAGAATATAATGGCCATTAAACATTAGCCATTTCCAATGCAAAGACCACTTAAAACTTCATTAACTTCGCTTGAACTTCATTAATTTCCTAGAGCATTTTAACTTGTTTTATTGGTTCTTAATGCTTCCAAATCCCTTGTCTCACTTTACCCCTACACAATTCCTCATTTTAGAGCTAATGGAAGCATTAAAATAACCAAAAACACCTTCCTTCTTACATTTTCCACATTTGCACGAAAATTGCAAAAATTGGAAAAATGTCTCTTTTCAACTTCCAACACTTCTACCACTTGTTTCATGTTTCCAAACCCTCATTTATGCATGGAAAAACATGATTCTAACCCTTCCATATCAAATGGAAAATTAGGTAGCACTTCCCCATATTTTCATGATTTTCCCAAAATTACAAAAATCACAAAACATATCAAACAACATCAATATCATTATCAACATGCTTCTTTCAACAAGAGGAAGCATTTCCAACAATTAATTAGCCTTAAATCCCTCTTTTTCTCACTTCTCTCTCAAGAACCCTAAGTCATGAAATGGAGAAAAGAGAGGCTAAATCAAAAATCTAAACCATGGAAGTGGAAAAGGAAGTTGCAAGGAAGAGATTGGTATATGTTTTGAGATACCATCATCACTTACCTTGATTTTCCACCAACTTTCCCTCTCTTCAAGCTCCCAAAAATGGCGTCATTTTCTCTCTTCTCTTGCTGCTGAAACTTTCGTGGAAATGGGCTGAAAGCTGATGGAAAAATGAGGTTTTATTAATTCACCATTTAATGACTAATGGCTAGGATCTTATCTTGTGAAATAAAGTAGATTTAAGGGTTTATGATGGCTCCACCTTTATGCCACTTGTCCCCTTATTATTGGCCATCATAAAGTGCCCATAAGGGCTGTAAAAATCTGATTCCTCTTTGGTTACTCTAACCAAACTGGATCCCATTCGGTTACTTTTACCGATTACACTTTTTACCGGTAAACTTAACTTTTTCCGGTAAATCTTTTTATACTTTTTTGGAGATATTTTATTTTCATTTAATCTCCATAATTGAAAATCCGTGTTACGTTATTACGACCGGTAAGTAAAGGTCTATCTTTTGGGCATCTGTAAATTTTTTTGATATTTTGGTCATCTGGTTGACTTTTTGACTTTGACTTTGACTTTTCTTTTGTCAAATGACCAAAATGCCCTTTAACTTTCTCATAATTACCATTTTGCCATTACTTTCTCTACTTTTTCAAAAATTACTACTTTGCCCTTACTTTTGATACTAAAAGACCTTTATGTCCTTGGTCTTTTATTAAATGATGTATGGGTCCCTTTCCTGAAGGTTTTCCCACCCTCATATCACTCTGGACAATTTTCCTTAATTCTGGAATTCCTACGGAACTCCGTGTACTAAGCTAAGTCTATCCTTATGACTTCCGGCCTATAGTCTTTCTTTCTGTACTATTTACCTCTGATTTCTCTTTTCATTTACTAGCTATCGGATTAGTATTTCATTCAGCTAGCATAGAAATTTATGGATATTACAGTGGGGATTTAGAATGAGATCATCGTATGATGCTCCAGACCCACACGAATTGTTAGGGTTTGTGATTTCAAAAGCTTAGTGCGAAAGTCAAATACTCTACCTAATGTTTTGCGAACTATGATGGCCCAATTCATTTTCAAGAGGAACTCACCATTACACTCCCTTTTAATCTAAACCTGCCTTACTTTTCTTTGCTGTACAAAAAGAAAATACCAAAAACAAGTTTTAAATTCTATAGTTGCATTAGGTACATAGCTCCCTTTGAATCAAGAAACCCCTTTACATTTGCATCACAAAGATAACCACAAGCTAAGGACTATTGGTACGCAACTAGCTTCCGGTGAGAACGACCCTGGAGTTGTCACTATACAATCATTGGAAATCAAAATTAATATTCTCAATCCATTTTCAAGGCTAACCAGCGTCTAAGTTTACATTTTGTGGCTTAGCACGGATCAAGAATTTGGTACCGTTGTCGGGGAAGCTAAGTGCCATTAGTTGTTGGATTGTGTTTTTGTTTGATAGTTTTACATCATAGTTCATAGTATAGAATTAGCCTATTTATATCATTGCATTGCATAGTAGTAATCACTTGTTTCTGCTGCATTCTGCATAAAATCCGCCATTTCGCCGTGACCAATTTCAAGTTAACCACGACTAACGTGAGTTTTCACAGAGGAATTCCTCTCAGGTACTATTCATCGTGACCAAAATTAAATTTAGCCGCGGCCAAAGTTTCAATTTTGCACTAGAGATACCTCTCGGGTACTCTTCACCACGAAAAAAAATACATTTTAGACACGGCAAACATACCATTTTCACACTTCATTCACTTCATTCATTCCATTTTCAACACATTCATACAATACATTCATACATACCTTTCATATATATTCATTCATATGCTTACTAACATTCTTCCTGTCCATTTTCTGGTTTGTTTATTTTGAGTTGTGTTAGTTCATTTTTTGCCTTGAATTTTTTTTTCTTGTAAGCCCAAGAAGAATCTGCTTGAATCCTTTGATCCCAAAATTGAAAGAACATTGAGGGAGAGACGTAGGGCAAACAAAAGAAGACAAAAAGGCAAAGTAGTTAGAGATTTAGGTTTAAAAGTAGGAGAACCTGGCTTAGGACAAGTAGATGAATTAGGAGAACCTTCAAGAGAAATCATGGCCGATAATGTACCAAACCCTCAAAACATAGATGTAAATGAAAATCAATAGACAGAGGAATGGTGAAGAGGAAAGAATAGGGGAAAATAACGGAAACAATAGACGAATGACCATAAGAGAAGCTATAACCTTTGATGTTAATTATGATCCATTTATTGCTACTTGCCCAAATTATGATGTGAATTTTGAAATTAAAGACTTATTAATTAATTCTCTTCCTAAATTTCATGGCTTGCCAGGAGAGGGTCCATACATCCATTTGCAGTCATTGTCAATGATTTGCCAGAGCATGAAACCAGTTGGAGCCTCACTTAACCAAGTGCTATGGAAGGTGTTTCATTTATCACTGGAAGGAAAGGCAAAAGAATGGTTCATGAGTCTTCTGAGGCATGTAGCTAATGCCTATCAAAGTTGGGTTAATTTGAGAAAATCATTTCTGGAGAAGTATTTTCCATCATCAAGAACTTCATCAATGAGGAAGGAAATTTATTTAGCAAGACAAGAGTATGATGAATTGTTATACGATTACTGGAATAGATTTCAAGACCTTCTTTTGAGATGCCCTCACCATCAAATACCGAATGAGCAGTTGGTTCAATATTTCTATGATGGGTTGAAGAGCCAAGAAAAAGTGATGTTGGATGCAGCTGCTGGAGGTTTATTAATTGATCTAACTACCAAAGAAGTTTGGGATCTTATCAAGAAGATGCTTTGAACCATCAACAATATAGTGTGAGAGACACTAGGGTTGTCCATGAAGTTGGAAATGCAACTGCTCATAATAGGAGAATGGACATCCTAGAATCAAAGGTAGATTCTTTGGAGAGTAAAGTCACATCCCAATTGTCTCTTATCACTTCTGAACTGAAGAATTTAAACGCTAATAGATCACCGCCATCTATGGATTTAGCTGCCCCGAGTTGTAAAACTTATGGGTCAGTAATGCATATTTCAAGTGTGTGCCCAAGCCGATTCGAAGAAGTTTCTGCTATGTACCAAGGGTGACTGAATCAGAAATGGGATCCCTACTCCAACACATATAATAAGGGATGGAAATCAAATCCAAGGTTCAGTTGGAGGGGTGAAGAGGCCAATACCCAGAGATTCCAAAGGAGTATAGGAGCTAGACCTTCTAACTCCAACAACCAGAATACACAACAAGCCTTGAGTGTGCCACCAAAGGAAGATACCAATCATTTGCTACAAAATATGTTGGTGCTACTCAAGGAAGAGAAGGCTTTCACCTTGAATCAACTTAATTTGCTTGACTCACTTATTCAGAAAGATTCTTCAAAGAATGATGCTAGATACGCTTCTTTTGAAAAGAGAATGGAGCAGTGAGTAGCAAAAGCTGAGAATTTGAATTCCTTTTTCACTCAACTCTCTAACAACATGAGTGAACAACAAGCAAGGAATGGTGGCTCCATACCATCAAACACTGTCATCAACGCTAAGGGATTGAATGCGATAAATTTGAGAAGCGGGAGGCAAGTGAGTTTTGATGATGAAGAAGAACATAAGAAAAGAGAGGAGGATAGTGAATTAGAAGAGATTCCTCAAGATGCTGAAAAGGAGAAGAGAAGTGAGAGCATAAAAGAAGGGTTATTGTTGAAAAGAGAGAGTGCCTCACAACAACAAAGAGAAAAAGAAAGAAGAAATCTGGAGCAAGGGGCAATAAACAAGAGCAGGGAAAGAAGCAAGCATGGTTCTACCGCATCAAAAGGTAAGGATGTAAACATTCATGAACTCCCTTTTCCAAACTTCTACTTGATGAACAAAAACCTAGCTGAAAATACTAGTGAAAAGGAGGTTTATGATTTGTTTAGAAAAGTAGAGGTGAATATACCATTGCTTGACTTAGTCAAAAAGGTCCCTAAATATGCTAAATATCAGGTATTTCGATGGATTTTGCAGAGCATTTAAGAAGAGCATCGCTTGAATCGGCTGTACCTGTGCATGTGTTGAATGGAAAACCAAACGAAGAGCATGGGGACACCAATGAAACTCATAAACCGCCATGATCATTAGGTTGTTCCTTTCCTATCCTTAATCATTTACTTTAAACTTTGAATGAATATGTTGTGAATATGAATGATTCAAGTATGGGGGAGGAACATAGCCAGTAGTGGTAGTTTAATCTTTATATGTGGTGTGGATTATTTTGAATTCAATAAACTCCTTTGAAATTATGGTTGACTTGTCTCCAAGAGGCTATTGTTGAAAAGAGTTCTGCTTGCAAAGTTAGAATGCGCATATTGGTTAGTTGAAGTTTAGACTTGAGTACTAGCTATTATTGTGTGTTTTGTGTTCCCGTCTTTGTGATTTTCCTCTCTGTGATGGTTCGCCGCGAATAAAATACATTTTAGCCACGGCCAATTCTGTTAGTTGATTCGTGAGTGCTCTCGTGAAGTGTTTGCCGCGACCATCTTTTGTATTAGCCAAGGCAAAGTTTGTGACCTTTCATATTTTCACCTCGACCAAACTCTGGTTCATCGCGGCGAAAATCGTGCCTTTTCGCCTACGCCATTTTCTTTTTAAGCCATTTTTTTCACTTCCTTCCCATTCACATTATCGTTCTACCATTGCTGTCGTTGCTCTTTCCTCCCGTCACCGTATACTTCGCAGTTGGCCACCATGACTCTCGCATTTCTCCACTATTCTTCTTGCTCTTCATCTACATTAAGCATTCTATCTTTTTCGTTCCATTTCATCGTGTTTTTCTTTCATTTTTTCCTGTCACTGAAATCGCCCATTCTGCGATTTTCACCATGATGAAAAATATTATTCACCGCAACTAAATTATATATTAGCCACGACGAACTATAATTTTCGCTGCGGCAAGCTGTTGCTATTTTTGCCTGTGATAACTCTACGTTTTTGTTGTTTTCTGTACCATTTTTTGTTAGTCCATCTAGTAGCCATTGTTAGGATGGCTACACCCAAGAGGGGGGTGAATTGGGTGTTTACAAAAATATTTCTGATTAAAACTTAGTTGATCAAAACATTCAAATCATAAGTTAATCAAAGCATAGTATGAAAACTAGTTAAATAAACAACTAAGTAATCAGAAATTAGAGAAGATGAATGAAAGATAAGCACACAACAATTTACCCTGGTTCAGCCCTCTCTGACATACGTCCAGTCCTTAGAAACTTCTGAGATTTTCAATCCACTATAACATCCAAGTTTAAACCATGTACTTGGAAAACCATTACAACCACAATGTCATCACAGACACTTGTGAAGCCCTTTTCAAGTTTGTCATGGTGGGTACTTGAGAACCCCATAAATGTTTCCAGGAATTTATGAACCCACTCAAGTTTGCACCAATGGTACTTAAGAAACCTTTACAATGACTCCCCCTTACCATATGTAAGGTTACACCGGGAATCACACTTCCTCATAGACTTCACTATAACATAGACTCACACTCTGTTTTCTTAACTCAAACTCAAACTAACAATCTCAAGATCCTAATCTTGAGTTTCTCATGGAAATACAATGAGTTTGGATGAATCAATAAATTTTTCTCTCAAAGAGTAGATAAATAAACATTGAAGCTCTTAGAGGAGAAATTATTAGAGTCCTAAAGTTATGCTCTGTTTATGGGTTTAGTGACTCTAACTTCTTCGTCATTTCTTCTTCCTCATCTTCAGTTGGTTACTCCCTCTTATTTATAAATGTTGTCAGAATATGTTAGTTAGAGAGGAAGACATGTATATGTTACTCACAACTTTTTCTTTCTTTGTTCTGTTATTAATGCATATCTTATCTGTCGTTAATAGCTGTATGTCCAACGTCTGTGAATTCATCCGTTGAGAGTCCACACTGGAGAAGAGTGTTTTGAGAATATGTCCATTACTCAGATTGTAACCGTTGTCTCTCGTTTTTCGGAAGCATACATACTTTTCCTGTGCATTTATGAGTGTAGACAATATTCAAAATAAAGTAGATACAGCCTGTCAGTAATCATAGCTGTCAGTACAGTAGTGCTCAAGTTTCATTCTGCAATACTCGAGTGTTTAGAGGAAATTTGAAAGAAAAAACATTTGAAAACTTATAATACTTGAGTGTTAGAACCATAATACTCGAGTATTCTAACGTAAGTGTTGTGTTTTGAGATAAAGGAATTTGATACTCGAGTGTTCAGAAGTCAATACTCGAGTGTTCACAACACTTTCATTAAATACTCAAGTGTTCATCTTCAAGTATTGCTTGTAGTTTTCAAAAACATCTCAATACTCGAGTGTTGTAACTCAGTACCCGAGTGTTGGCAATACTTCTATTTAAAACTCAAGTGTTCAGGTTAAAGTGTTGTGTTTGTTTTGAAAGAAATGCTCGATACTCGAGTGTTGAAGAAATCAATACTTGAGTATTGATAATACTTTCACCAAACACTTGAGTGTTGTGCTTGAAGTGTTGTCTTTCATTGGAAAACTTTGCTCAATACTCAAGTGTTGAAAACTGATACTCGAGTGTTGGCAACACTTCCTCCACAACACGAGTGTCATGCTTCAAGTTCAAGTATTTTGACTCAATACTCGAGTGTTAACAATACTTCCATTTGTAACTCGAGTATTCTGCTTCAAGTGTTGGCAATACTTCCATCTGTAACTCGAGTATACTCGAGTATTTGGTGTATACTATCCGGAAAACGCAAAACAGAGTCGTTGTTTACCCTTTAAAATATACCAAGAATTAAATTTATAATCTCCAAGGGTTGTATAGTTGTAACCCAGGGTCGTTCTCACCGGAAGCTATTGCGCACCAATAGTCCTTAGGTTATGATAAATGTTAGCGATGCAAATGCAAGCGGTTTTCGATGTGAAAGTTATTCCTAAATGAACTACAGAATTAAGACTTATTTTTGGTATTTTCTTGGTTGAGAAAAATGGAAAGCTAATTGCAGAATCGAGATGTGAGGTAAGTGAAATAATGGTTTTCCTCTTGAAAACGAATTGGGCCATCATAATTTACAAAAGATTAGGTAGAGTATAAACTTTCACACTAAGGTTTCGAAATCACAAACCCTAACAATTTGAATGGGTCCGGAGATGCACACAGTGACCTCCTTTTAAATCCCCACCACGACTTGTTAGGTCACAAATAACATGCAATGAACTCCATTCCATGAAATCCTTGAAGTGCACTTAGTGTGTGTACGGAAATCGTAAAGTGACAAAATCAACTCCATGCATGTTGACTCTAAAACCAAGCACAACTATGATGATAGAAGAGAACAACAAGACTTCATTGAATAAGTAAAATGAACTCCATTTCACTTTGTTAATCACAAAACAACTCAATACACAATAATCCAAGTTTGGCTCGACCGAGACCAAGTATTTACATACAAATCACATAGTCCAACTCAGAATCTAAGTAATCCATAAAGTAAATACAGATTGAAAGTAAATACTCCCCTTTTGGCACTCCGAACTCTGGCTTACTCCATCTTCAAGAGGTTAGAGATGCTCAGCTCCTCATGGAAGGAAGAATCACACTCCAAATGGATGGATGGATGATGGAAGATGAAGGTGGAGTAGGGTTTGGATGGATGGAAATGAATGGGAATCTCTCTTCTTGGCTCTTAGCCTCCTTTTTCCTCTATGTACAGTCTATCTAACTCAACCATCGAAATATACCCTAAATAGGGTGCTGCAACCGTTCTGGGTCGGGTTTTGTGAGTTGGATCGGGTGATTTTCCATCTGGAGTAAAAATCGAGTGCTGATATGTGATTTTTGCTGCGGCGAACCTCTCCCGAGAGTTTATGACTGATGCTGGAACTTTGGTCGCGGTGAACTTTCCCATAGCTGCTTTTCTTCTACATTTGAGGAATTCGTGAAATGAAATGCAAGAATTTGGCAGTACTATATGTCCATGATGGAATTTAAGCACGATAACTCATTATTTATGACATATTTACCCAAAATCACACTAATCCAAATTAAAACTCCTAATACCAATTTAAGTATAAAAGGGTCATGAATGGACTAAATTTGATTCTAAAACTCTGGGAATTCCAACAGAAAGCTAATATAACATGACTACATCAGTATTATAACACAATACTCGAGTGTTATCAATGCTTCAATATTATTACTCGAGTTTCACATGAAAGTACTCTACCATAACACATTTTAACACCAATACTCGAGTTTCAGAAAACACAACTCGAGTTTTGTTTCATAATTTGAACTTGCATCAGGTCACAGCACATAGTTCATCTTGCAACAGACATAGCTCTCTTACTTCAACTCCAAACCTTGCATATAATATATCCCTAGAAAGCCCTGAAAGTTTAATTTCATAAGAAACAAGAATCAAACTCAAAGCCATTATATAAACAAAGTTATGAAAGATACAATAAGCAAAGGTCAGTGATACGACGTTAAATTCGACCACCAACTATCAAAAATTATATCTCTTTCATATGAAATGATTTGATGCTGGTTTTAGTGTCTGTGAACCGTAGGGTGAGTCTAGTTTCATATGAAATTGATTTCACATCAATCGGAGTTGTATTTTGGGAGATATGAGCAAAATACCAGATATATATCAAGCTGACAGAAAACAGAGAAGGCCAATACTCGAGTGTTACATTCCAGTGCTCGAGTATCGACTTCCAAAACGTCAATACTCAAGTTTTGTGACCCCAGTACTCACGTGTTGACTCCCGGAAGGCTAATACTCGAGTTTTATGACCCGAATACTCGATTATTGACTCTCATAAGGCTAATACTCGAGTTTTATGACCCAATACTCGAGTGTTGACTCCAAAAATCAATACTTCAAGTGTATACACAAGTTTTGCTTCAAGTAATGCCATAGAAAACCCCAAAAACTCATCATACTCAAGTATTAACTTCCAGAATCGGATTTGAATGTCCAAATCAAGCTTAGATGCATGGTAACACAATGTATGATAATAAAACATTTATTTTGAAACATTTTAACATCAAAAATATATTTAAAACCACATCATCCTTCAATTAAAAGAATGCACAAATATTGATTAACCAATAAGCATTGTAAAATCATTATGCATGGTAAATATGTATTGTGAAAACTTTTTGAATTGCATTGTAAAAACTCTTATTTGACATCATCAAAACTAATCATATCTAACATTTTTCCCCTTTTTGATGATGACAAATCCTTCATGAAAATATGTATGAATATGAAAGCAAGTTGGATGATGCAACATATTTTTCATAAATATTTCTCCCCCTATTTGTCATTAGCAAAAAGTTTGAAATATTTGTTTAAAAAAGAAATATGTTGCTCTTCCTTTGGATGCCAATTAAGTTCTAAATAATTTGTAAATGTAGTTTCAAACAAAGGAAGGTTTTCAACAAACACATTTGGAATATATTGATGAGGTTTTGAAAAATGGATTTGAAAGAGGGAGGATTTAGAAACTGAAGGAGCATTTGAAAAATGGATAAATTTGCAAAGATCACTTTCAATCTTTAACTGAAACCAAATGCTTGAAATATAAAGGAGGAGGATTTAGAAATGCTCATTTAGATTAGGCAAGTTGATGATTAATCTTTGGAGTCGATTTACATGTTCTCTTGTTGTTTCCACCATGCTTGTGCCATCTGTTTAGATCAGATGTCATTTTCAAGATTCTTCCATTGAGTTGAGCTTTCTTCCATATTTCGCATAGATGATGTTGCTTTAAAGGAAGTTCTCTATAAAGCTTGTGAGCAAGCATCAACAATATGAGTCTAGTGAATAGCTTCCAATTCTCCTATAATGATAAACTCACTCTTGCAAAGAGATTGGTTAGCACAAATAAAAATGAAATATTCATTTCATCAAAAGGTGTTCAAATGATGAGAAGGAGAGGTAAAGATAATTGAGCTTTAATTGTGTTATATTTCTTCTTGAATTTCTAGAGTCAGAGTCAATTTTGACCCATATATGATCTTTTTGTGCTTAAGTTGTGATTAGGAGTTGTTGATTTGGATTAATGCAATTTTGGAGTCACATGCCATGAATAATGATGTTATTGTGCCATAATTCCCTCATGAGCAAATGATACAGCCAAAGTTTTGTTATTTCATTTTAGGAATTTCGAGCAAAAGGCAAAGACAGCAGCTCTTGATATTTTTGCCATAGCGTAATCACAGTTCGCCGTGGCCAAAGTTCAATCAAGCAAACAAAGAACTCTCGGGAGAGGTTCGTCGCGGTGAAAGACAAAGTTAGCCACGGCAAAAATTGCGTATCAGCACCTAATTTTTACTCCAGATGGAAATAACCCGATTCAACCTTCAAGATCCGACCCAGAACGGTTTTAATACCCTATTTAGGGTAAATTTTGAAAGAGAAGAGAGGAGGCTGGAAGAGGAAGGCAGAAAAACTCACTCATTTTCTCTCATCTTCACACTCTCCAAACCCTACCTTCACCCATTTCTTGCACCATCCATCCATCCATTATGTTTCACTCATCTATCCATAGCCTATTTCCATTATCCATGAGGAGCTGAGCATGTCCAACCTCTTGAAGATGGAGTAAACTGGAGTTCGAAGTGCTGAAAGGGGTGTATTTACTTTCAATCTGTATTTATATTATAGATTAATTAGGATCCGAGTTGGATTTTGTGATTTGCATGTAAATACTTAGTCTCGGTTGAGCCAAACTTGGATTATTGTGTATTGAGTTGTTTTGTGATTGACAAAGTGAAATAGAGTTCATTTTGCTTATTCAATGAAGACTTGTTGTTCTCATCTATCATCCTAGTTGTGCTTGGTTTTAGAGATGGAATCAAAATCATATATTTGAAATCAGCTTGAAAGAACTTATGCTCTGATTGATGAAAGTAGTTTTAAGGAGAATAAGGACCATTCAAAAATCAGGTTTGCTCAACCTATTGAGTTTATACACGCAAGTCTGATACGATCAATATTTAAAAGTTGATATTCATGAATCATATTTTCCAAAAATAATCATGTCAGTTTTTTTTAAAAAAATCTTAGATGCTCTTTCAAATCATAATGGACAGACAAAGTTGAGATTTTGAATGAATTTAAAACTCATTTTCTGAACACGTGAATTTTCTGAAAATGATGGAAGTCACCAATCAGGAAGTGTACCAGCAATGCTTCACTTTAAAAAAAAACTCAT
This sequence comes from Vachellia pachyceras, assembly GCA_025593235.1. NCBI lineage: Eukaryota > Viridiplantae > Streptophyta > Magnoliopsida > Fabales > Fabaceae > Vachellia > Vachellia pachyceras. The sequence continues at coordinate 6,260 of JANTPZ010140212.1, read as the reverse complement.
GAAGATATCATGTTAAACATTGATATTCATATGATAGAGAATTTTCCCAAGAGAAAAAGTCATATGATTAATAAAATGGCCAAAAGGACCTAATCAAAGTAAGCATAACGACTTTGCTATTAACCTTGGCATCAGGAACATTCAAGGCAAGGTCTTGAGTAAAATACTCAATTGCACAGAAAAGATAATCAATTGTCAATGTATATGAGCAACTAATAGAGTATAAGTATATGAGAATATTTAAGGCACAGACTCATTAACCAAATGACTTGAGTTCACATTATCACATAAGGTTCTAATGTATTGAACTCTTTTCTTAGAAAACACATTGTGAGTCACATGGAAAAATTCAATTGAATCGAAGCATTTCTGACATACATAAGATATGTTGACTTCCAAGTTTGAAAACTAAATTTTGAATCAAAATACAAATATCTTTTGAAACATGTGTATGTAGTGTAAAAACCTGAATTTGAATTGTGCATTTGAAAATTCAAGCAAGTAAAATGATTATGCACAATTTTCACTTTCGAACCAATTAGCAATCTAAAATATATTTTCAAAAGCATAAGAAATGGATTGCTATTGGAATACATAATCATATATTCATTACCTAGATGAATTGAGAATTTGAAATACAACCTTGAGTAGAAATTATGTGTTACCATATATGCTCTTCCTTGTTGTGACTTGCTTGATTTTGGTTGATCAATGTTGGTTTCCTTCCTTAGCACAATCAGCATCAAAAGTCAAGCTTTAGCATTTAGCTTCAACAAGGTATAGTCTGATTTTCATGTAGTGATATTGTGACACTTCTTAATCTTTACCTTTAGCTTCATTTTATATCCATTTGGAAGCACCTTTAGGCCTTTAGTGACTTAGAGTAACCAAAGAGTGAAAAATAAAATTTTCAAGTTTAGGGTTACTATTCATGTCACTATTCACAGATTTTTGGGCCAATTTTGAAAATTCGTAACTAATTTTAGAAAAATCGAAATTGAGTGCTTCCAATTTCTACTTGAAGCTTATAAGTTCCTCTATAAGGAAACATACTCATTAGCTTGCCCAATTGAAACAGTTTAATGCGTGAAAAAGCACTGTTCATTTGACAATTTTTTATTTTTCCTAGATTTTTAGTGATTTTCTTCAAACTTTGGAACATCATAACTTTCTGTATAAAACTACAAATTCCGTTTTCTTTAGCTTGTTTTAAAGCTTGCAATGCCAACTATTTTTCTGTAAAATGTCAGCTCATTTGGAGTTCATTTACCCTGTTTTGGAACAGGTCAAAGTTAGGCATTTGATTGACTTTACATTAAGACTTAGCCAAACTTTCCATTTTCAAACTTCATCTTTTCAAAACCCTAACTCCTAATCCTTTTTGACACATATATCATCCATACATACATAGGTTTCACATCACATATTACATCATAATTACATATCCATGCTCATGACAAATTCCTTGCTTTAAACTTCATAAACTTTCTCCTTAGATGCACTTGTACCTAAAATGGTTAATAGGGGAGGGTGAGATTCGAGGAATCCCAGTAGTAAACATTACAAACAATGCTTGTAGCATGAATGCTAGTACATGATATGCTTGCCTTACGTAGGCTCATGTTCACATAATGAAATGTTGCGTGCTCAATGTTTTGTGTAATATACTTATGGCCATAGTAAAAATAAAAATAGAGCTTCATTCATTCATACATGCTTCACATAATCTAGCAAAGAAATATAGTAAATCAATGCACCACATAAACATCACACTCATACAAGTAAGTAAGTTCACTACCTTTTATGGCGAAAAAAAAAGTTCACTACCTTTTAGATTTTGCCTCCTCCTTAAGTAGCTTGATCTTCTAACCATAGCTTTCTCTTTGTCACTTTATGGCCCTAGGGAATTAATAACATAATTATAGCCATGAAAAGTGAATGCCTAATGGGCCACATTAGCCCTAAAGGCTTACTTTTACCCTTGGAGTTCCTAAAAATTACATTTGTCACTTTCTTTCTTAAATTCGCATTATAATCAAAAGTTGTCAGCATGTTGACTAAACTTTGAAAAATCATAATTAATTCTATAGACATCCAATTGGGGTGGTTCAAATTCCTATGAGAAGCTCTTTCAGTATATTTTCATATCAAGATGCTCAATTTGGGTCATCACAGCCATATCATTCCCAGAATTTCGTCAAATACAAACTGTTCCAGATTTCATTCCAGAAACAGGACACAATTTCAAAAATTCATATCTCCTAGTACACAAGTCCAATTAATCCATATGACCTATCCAATTCAAGCTTGATAAGTCTACTTTAATTCTAGAAAGTTTCATGGTCAACATTTGACCACACATAAACACGTTACAATTACACTGCATCTGGAAAACGAATTTCACAACACTTACTCTTTAACTTCCAAAAATTCCAAATTCATATACAGGTATCTAAAAATCATGAAAACTTGTATACCTACACAAAAAATCATTTTGGATCCATTAGAAGCATCAAAATCATCAAAACAATTCATCTTCATTAGATTCCAGACCAGACCGAAACATCACACACTTATTCAACAATATGAATTTTCCAACTTCCATCACTTCTACCACTTAATTCATGTTTCCAAACTCTCATTCATGCATGGAAAAACATGATTCTTGCTCTCCTATGCCAAGTGGAAAATTGGGCAGCATAACCCCTAATTCTTCATGTTTTCCAAATTTACAAAAATCATCAAAACAACCACCAACAACGAAGTATACACGAATATACTCCATACAACACAAGGAGTGTTTTCCATATGATTATTGGCTCTAAACCCCACTCTTTCTCACTTTCTCTTGCAAGAACCCTAACTTTGAAACTTCAAAAAGAGAAGACTAATCAAGAAACTAATCCATGGAAGTTGTAGAGAAACTTGTACGGATCATTTTGATATATATCATAAGGTAGTATGGTTACTTACCTTGAATTTCCACTTGAGTTTTCCTCTCTTCTTTGTCCAACCATGGCGTCTTCTTTGCTCCCCAAAAATCCTGGAATGTCGTGAATTATGGGCTGAAGAAGAGATGGGATTTGTGATTTATTAAATCACACATTAATGGGTTTAAAGGCTAGGATTCAATCTTACAACTTTAATGAGATCAAAGGGTTGTGATTAAGCCACCTAAGGGCCACTTGTCATGCTCTTCTTGGCTCTCATAAAGGTGTAATCATTGCTGTAAAAATCTGCTAGCCATTTGGTTACTTCAACTAAACTGGATCCCATTTGGTTACTTTTACCGATTACACTTTTTACCGGTAAACTTAACTTTATTCCGGTAAATCTTTTTCTACTTTTCTGGAGATATTTTCTTTTTCATTAAATCTCCATATTTTCATCTTGAATATAATAAAATTATAATTCCCAAAATACCCTTTGATTACCTCAAATTTTACAGGATTATTTTATCCTGTCCAAAATCCCTGAAACGGAGCAATCAGAGAGCAAATTTCTTTTAGGGCCTTGAAAAATACTATATTTTTCACTGATTCTCTAGCTCTTTTCCTTTTTCCAAAATGCCCTCTGTATTGTCCAAAATTAATTTTTGAAAAAATTATTTTTCGGGGATTTTTGGGTATTTTCAGGTCTTTTTCCCAATTTTCAGGAAAATCGCCTTCATCGTATACCTTGTAATAATTTTATTAATTACTATATCATTCACTGGATTTTCTATATTTTTCTCTAAATTTTTGAAGAGCTCCTGATATCTTAAATAATTATTTTTCCCCTTTTTGCCCTTCAAAATTTCATGGACGGAAATCTAGTCCGAATTTGAAAAATCCGTGTTTCGCCGTTGTGATCAGTGAGTAGAGATTTATCTATTGGGCATCTGTAAATTTTTCTGATATTTTTGTCAACTGGTTGACTTTTGCCTTTGACTTTGACTATTCTTCTGTCAAATGACCAAAATGCCCTTCAACTTTATCATAATTACCATTTTGCCCTTACTTTTGCAAAATTACCATTTTACCCTTACTTTTAATACTGAAAGACCTTTATGTCCTTGGTCTTCTATTAAATAACATATGGATCCCTTCCCATAAGGTCACCCATCTTGGGATTGCTCCAGGGTGAGCACGCTTAACTTTGAAGTTCCTACAGACTTCTATGCACTAGACTAATTCTGATTCTGCGACTTCCGGCCTAACAGCATCAACTTTTGCTGCTTTTCCTGTCTGTGTGCTCTGACTTGACTTCTGATTACTGGTTTGGCCCTTTTATCTAATAACCATATTGCCCTTGGTCTTTTTACTTAATGACGTTTATGTCCCTGGGTTACATTCTTAGTAATTTCAAACCCTTGGGACTAGATTGACCAGGGTCTCTTTGATCCATTAACATCTTCTCTTTCTGTACTTTCATTTCTGGGCCTTATCTTATCTCATATCTATCAATTTGGCTTCTGTTCTTATATACAGAAAATGGTGGATATTACAGATATCCTTGAGAAGCTTTTTCTCATCCTACAAAATCATATCCATCGTTTTCTTTTGTTGGTATCCAATTTCACTTGGATCCATTCATGATTAGTTTGTAGGAATCACAATAAATTGTCATGCTCTATCAATTTCATTTCAAAGAATTGAAGCATAATGAATTATGACTTTATGCATAGAAAATCATTTCTATTTTCATTCATCATGCATGCACAAAGATAAACTTAAAAACTATTGAACATTGAAATCCATGAAACTTTTCATGCATTGAATTCTTTTCAAAATGATGTGCTTGAAACTCATGATTATGAAAGTATGAAATCTCATTTTGAAGCATGAAAGATACATTATGCTCGTGTTAAAAACAGAAGTTAACAAATTTCAAATATGAGAATGCTTCAGCTTTGGAGCACAATTACGATGACATGTTGAAGGATTTTTTTCAAGAAGAATAAGTCATAATGACTTTACCTTTGACCCAGAAATTATCTTGACTCATTGAATTTGATTTTGAAATAATTCAAGTAGTGAACTGAGTACAAGAATTTATGAATAATAAGGAACAGATCATGGATCTAAATGACTAACGTGAAAGCATTCATTCTAATCATTTGAATAACTCTCAGATAAAGATATTAGACATGAAGCTTTTCACGCAAAGTATTCTTGGAAATGATTGTCACTATTAAAGACTCCTTTGAGGCATTTCTGGTTTTCACAAAAAATTCAACTTTCAATTTTTGGAAAACCATGCAAGTAAGGAATAAGTACTTATTAAAACATGTGTATGCACTTTTGTAAAATCTGTATGAATTTAAATCAAAAGGATTATGAATTTCAAAAACATGAACAAATATACTTATGCACAATTTATCTTTCAATTCATGTAGCAATTTTTTTAAAAAAAATGTTGAAAAACAAAATTTGATTGCTAATTGTAATATCCACCCTTTTCTGTAAACTGAAATAGTGGCCAAACTGACAGCTATGAGATAAGATAAGGCCCAAAGTGAAGGTACAGAAAGAGAAGATATCAATGGACCAAAGAAACCCTGGTCAATGTAGTCCTAAGGCTTTGAAATTACAAAGAATGTAAGCCAAGGACGTAAATGTCATTAAGTGCAAAGACTAGGGGTAATATGATCATTGAATTAAAAAGGACTTGAACAAAAGTCAAAAGTCAAGTGTGTTAGTCCTAAAATAGTTTATGGATGGTTGATATTGTAGAAAAGGACCCAAAGGTCATTTAATAAAAGATCAGGGGCATAAAGGTCCTTCAGTAGTAATAGTAAGGGCAAAATGGTCATTTTGCAAAAAGTAGATAAAGTAAGGGCAAAATGGTCATTCTTGAAAAGTAGAAGGGCATTTTGGTAATTTGACATTACTAAAGTCAAAAGTCAAAGTCAACTCTTTAACCAAAATTTACAGATGCCCAATGGATAGAGCCCGGCTCATTAAGTCTAACGGTGATTCACGGATTTCCGTGATTCGGACCCGAGCTCCGTCTAGAGAATTTTGAAGAGTGAAAAGAGGAAAAATAATTATTTGAAGTATCAACAGCCCTCCAAAAATTCCGAGAAAAATACGGAAAATCCAGTGAACATTATAGTAATTGATAAAATTACTATCCAGTATACAATTAAGGCGATTTTCCCGAAAATGGAGAAAAAGACCCGAAAATCCCCGAAATATAATTTATTTCAAAAATTAATTTCGGGAAATCTAGAGGGTATTTTGGGAAAAGAAAAAGGGCTTGAGAATCAGTGAAAAATG
>JANTPZ010140211.1:0-18718 GCA_025593235.1 Vachellia pachyceras | reverse complement strand
CATGGACCTCTTGGTATGTATTTGAGCTTAAATGAATTAATTTGAGGTCATTTGTGTTAATAGAAAATGAAAGGAATTGAGTGCTAAAAATGAAGTATTTAAGCATTTCCTAAATTTTCCAAATGATTATCAGTTTAAATACTGTTCTTGCTGAATATGTAGGAAACGCTGCGTTTTGGGTGAGCAATAAAAATGAACAGAACAGCCCAATAAGGAAAGGAAAACCAATTCCGTTGGAATTGAACCACTAAACAGCTGGCAGCAACTGAATGAGGGAAGCCAACATATTTGGTTTTATCCAGAGCTCAATCTTTTACCCAGGATATACTTTGTTCTGAGGGTGGAGCTCTCGGTGACTCCAGTCTACCATCACGCCATTTTCAGCTGCAGAGAGATTTCTTGCAGCTCCCTTCCGTCTTTCTAGAAAAACCAGCAGAGCCTTGTCACGGGAGAGGCGATCGCTTTCTTCCTGGCTTCTTCCTCACCTCGCCATCTTCTGCTCACCTAAGCTGCAGAGATATTTGTAGCTTCTTCTCGTCTGTGGAGATTCGGCACATGTCTGGTTCCATCACTAGACAAGCGATGGCTTCTCTCCATCTTCAGCTCCTTGCACACAGCCGTTGAGATATCAGACCAACCACCATGATCTTGGTTCTCTACGTCTCATCCTTCTTGTTCGCATCTTCAGCTTCTGCCTTGCTGTCACTATCGCATCTCCTACACACATGCTCTGAGTACCCTCACTAAAGATCCATTATCCTCCAGCACGAGATCTCGTGCAAATCCCTCACCAACTCCACTTAGTTTCACACATCCGGTGTCCTCACTCCACCTCTCGGGTTCAGAGTAAAAGGAAAAGGAAGGCAGAACCTCCATCAAGTCTCACGGGATCAGCTTCAAACACTCTCGTGATGCCAAGAGTTCATTTCACCTTCGTTGTTGCTGCACCTTGCGTCATGTCCAGCTGAGCATTTATTCTTCCCAAGAGCTGGATGAGCCTGAGCTTCATGTGTCCAGGGAGTTTATTGATTCCCCATTCTTCTATTCAATACCATTTGTTGACATGAAATGAAATGTTAAAACACTTAAGTGTTCTCACTCCTTTTGTTACAATCAGAATACGTGCTTGGATTCAAGGATATTTGCTTAGAGATTTACTTCTTGATTATAAATTAGCATCAATCAGTTCTGGTAGTTGATTAACTGTATGCTTGATTGTTGTGAGATATATCCGAGTAGTATTGATCAATAGTGCTCTTGGAAGTGGCTGAACTGTATTTCTTTGAATCTATTCGTACTTGTGGTGATTGTGGTGATAGGAAGGCATTGAGAATAAACACGTGGAGAGGGAAAGCAATGATGGCAGATTCATAACTTTTGGGGAGCAAATTTTGATATTGATTCATTTGCGTACTTCAGCTTGTTGCTTTGCAATTAAATAAGAAAATTAAAATAAACATTAGCTTAGGTAATAAAGTTTTGATCCAGATTTGTGATTTTAAAACCACTTGCTCCTGATTATTGTCTGAATTAATTGCTAACTAATTACCGAGAGACATTTAGCTCCTTTGAGATCGACCTCGAGATTGTGCCACTATTTGCATAATTTGAGTATTAAATTTGGTTTAAAACGACATAGATCAGCTAGTTTCTAACCTTTTCCAAATGACCCAAGAAAGTGCTCCTTCCATCATATTTGTTGATGAAATAGATTCTTTATTTGGCCCAAGAAAGTGCTCCTTCCATCATAGTTTTTGGTGTGGACCTGTTGTGTAAACGTGATAACCTCCTTTGTAAATTGACTTTTTAATTGCATTATCAGGTAACAAAAAGAAATTTTGATTCCAGTTTATGTTTGCAAGGGTCATGTGCAAAACTCAGTTGAAATCCTGCAATAAAAATAAAAATGATTCTGTTTACCTGATTCCAGTTTTTAAGGTAACATCTTTTTTATTGTTGCAGTCTTACAGATAACAAAGCAGATAGTGAAGGCTGTAAAAGCCTTTTATCACTCATGGGAGTGCCTTGACTCATTGTTTTAGAGGCTTCACTAATTGGTTTTTATTGTGAAGGCATCTCTAATTGTTTTTATCACTAATTTTTTTGGGTATAAAGGCTGTAAATTTTAGAGGCTTCACTAATTGTTTTTTATTATGAATGATTTGGTTTACATAGGTACCAGCAGAAGTGGAAGCACAGAGTGCTGCACTTTTCAAATCTGGAAAGGCACGTGTAACTTTATTTTTGTGAGCAAAGTAAACTTAATAAATTGAAGAAAAATATTATGTTAATTTATTGGAATCTATTATGAACTTTATATCTTTTAGGTTTATACAGTGGCTTTTGAAGACATGGATTCATTAAGGTCCCGTTTGGTTTGATGGAATTGGTCCCTATGGAGATGGAAATGGAATTGATTTCCATCTCCATGTCTGTTTGGTTTGATGGAATTGCTCATGGAATTGATTTCCATATGGAAATCAATTCCATGAACATTGCAGATTTGGCTTCCATCACCAACCCATGGAATTGTCCAAAATTCCATGAAATTATAGGCTTGCCCCTCCCTCCTCAGCTCGTCAACCTCTTTACCGACGATCTCCATCACAATATGATCTCCAGCAACACCCTCCATAGGCAAGACCGTGACGGGGAGACCCAGAACTGCAAGACCATGACGGCGAGACTATGACGGTGAGACCCACGACGGTGATGAAGCTGTTTGCAGCAGAGGTCATCTTCGGTTTCGACGTTGAAGACGATGAAGCTGTTTGTGGCAGAGGTAGTCGATGAAGCTGAAGATGATGATGGTGATGGTCATTTTGATGAAGCTAAAGACGATGAAGCTGTTTGCAGTAGTTGTGTTTATTTGCAGCAAATGAAGACAATGACCATGATGGTGATGCTCGGCAGATGAAGACGATGATGATGCTATACAGATGAAGACAACGACCACGATGGTGATGCAGATGAAGCTCTTTAACGACGACGATGACGACGAAGCTCTATAGAATATTTCGACCTGCAGATGAAGAATTTTTTTAAAAAAATATTTTTTTAATTATAAGGGCTTTTATGTCTTTTCATCTAAAAATCATATCTCATTTCCATGACATACCAAACATACTTTTAAATCCCATTTCCATTTACATTTCCATATCTATTTCCATCTCCATATCCATTTCCATATCCATCAAAATGAATTCTGCGTACCAAATGAGTCATAACATTTACAGCTCCTAGATTTCTTCGGCATCTAATGGTTCCTAGCTTAAAGAAAGTTCTAATTATGGAATTTGAAGTTGCCAAGGTCATTGTGGCTTCCCCCTTTCTTTTTGGCCTGAAAGGTCATTGTTCTGTGGCTTCTAAAATATGTGATTTCCACTGTTTTTGTTATTTTCCACTAAAAAACTACCTTTGATACTGTGTTCCTGTCTTGATACTGTGTTCATATTCTATCAGGTACTTGATACCAAATGATGGGCCATATCAGGAGGTTAGGAAACTTTTTAAGGAACCAATGGTCTTAGCTGAAGACAAACAACTAGATCTTAAGTGCACTGCTCCGATGAATGAGTATTGACCATCCTTGTTGAAAACTTGAGAAACAAACTGTACTTCTATACAATCAGGTCGGGAGATGAGCTCTTTCAAGCAATGGTTGATGAGGGTTGTTATGTGTCCTGTGAAGAGTACACTGCATTGTTAACTGCCTGCAATAGGAGTGGTCTCTTAGACAGCATTCTCTATTCTTAAGGTTCCATCGTGTTAGAATTTATGACATGTTAGAATACTTATGTGTTTCCTTTAAGTGCCAAAAAGCTATGTTTCTCGTTGTGGATTTACATGTTGTAATTAAGACTTGTTTGATGTATTTTAACTATATTATTTTTTAGAATTTGCAAATGATATATTTTGTGTTTTTAGCTTGCAAGATATTGGAAAAATCTCATTAAATTTATAGAATTTTTTAAAAAAATTTCCCCAAATTACCTGTGGTTTTACCTACAAATTTTCCTGAGGAAAAATCTGCAGGTAATAACGTGCGGATTTGAAATCTGTAGAAAAATAAATTTCTAGGAACCGTATACCTGTGGTTTAAAATCCGCAGGAAAATTTTTTCTTGAGGATTTTTTGCTAAAATCCGCGTGAATATTTTTTGTAGTGATCGTTTGACTCATTGTTTAGATTAATTAAATTAAATAGATATGATTTGATCAAATCAGATTATTTCATAGTTTGAATTTTAGAATTCAAATTTCGAAATTTGATTTTTCAGAATTCAAATTTCAAAATTTGAATTTCATGATTAATTTTGAACATCTTTATTAAATTCAAGATTAATTTTGAATATCCAATATGTCCACATGAGTTCTATAAATACAAGAGTCATTAATCATTTGGGGTACATGTACGGATTAAGAATAATGAGCCGCAAAAAACCTTGGAAAGAGAAACACCTAAGCGCTAGCACGCTGCCGTTGTTGGGATTTGTTTACGTGGATACTAGTAGAGGGAGGCAATGTCAACTCCTAGAGATAGAGTTTCAAGAACTGCAAGAAGGTACTGATTTAACTATTCTATTTAAACACCTTTAATATATCCAATGATGGATTAAATTTTTTTAAAATCAATTATTCCGCTACTTGTGCGTGCTAATCCCAACACCTACAACTGCCTAAGCTTTGACTTCTATGTCTATACCTTATCAAAATCATACTGGTCTTATTTCATCTTTGATCCTGCATATACAACCAACTAGGCACAGTTAGAACAATCTTTATAATTTGTCCATGGATGCAATTATCATAATAAACATGTAAAAGTTATGATAACTAAATAGAGGAAATATATTAAATATCAACAATGTTTAAAGAACAATTATTGGCCCCTAGAGCACAATTTCCAAAATTATATCTTTGGATGAATCATAAAGATTGTCCTAAATGTCTTTAGTTGACTGTCTATGTGAGAACAAATATAAAATAAGACCAATATGACTTTAATAAGGTATGGAGATATAAATTAAAATCTTAAGCACTTGTAAAAGTACAAGATACTGGACAAATCTGCAATTAAAAAGCAACATTGATTAAATCATAAACTCATCTCATATATAACCATGTCACAATGTCCTCTAACCTAAGATAGATCATCATGGATACTTATATGAGAGTCATTGAGTTTTGGCCAAAGCAAAAGTCATCTATAACCGGTTTATGATAAAGGCTACAATCACACTTAAGGGTTTTCATGTAAAGGAATGTGAACGATAAGATGAAATATGTCATTCACATTAGTAGAAAGATATTATCGAGCCTGTGAGAAATGTGTGATCATACTACAATAGAAAGGAGCTTCCCTTTCTATTGTCAGACTGCTCAAGAATTGTGAAGTAATGGTGATGAACATGAGGCTGACACTATCCCTACCTCATCTTTGTCCAAAATATCGTGTCATAAAAGAGGATATGATATGTTGCATGACAAGTTGCATCGTATTAACAATCATCATATGAATTGGGTAATTGTAATATCTTAATAGATGTGTCACCTCATTTCCTGTAGCCTCAGATGATTGCAAAAGAGTAGCAAAACCATTTGTGAAACTAGGATAAGGTCCTGGATTAAGAAACTTTAGAAAACTTTCATAATTCCCCAACTCTATCTCAGGGTTTGAACCTGGGATTGAGAGGGGTTTTCAAGAGAAATAAAAATTTTCTCAAACAATTTCACAAACTGTATTATCGGTTTCACTATCATAGCATGTTAGAGTTACAGGCTACTTAAAATATATACAGATCCAAAATATCCAAAGCATAAGAAATAGCGACCAACAAAACTATAATCTTTCGCGTTCTAGTCTCCAGCTGTCTGTGTTTACCTTGTTCTTGCCCCTTGAGCTCTCTCCCTGTACTGTAGATGGGTTTACAAAAAAGAGTGAGGTTCAAAAGAATCTCATAGTAACAGTATGCCATTCATACAGATATAACATCACAAAGCATGCTACACAGTCTTCATATAGTAACAGTATGTCATTCATACAGATATAACATCACAAAGGATGCTACACACTCTTCATACAACAGAATTATCACAGCAGCATTCAGTTCATTACATGTAGTTTATAATAAACAATCAACCCGTAACAGATCCCAGGCACCCACTCGTGCATCACAAAACGGTATTGGCCCGAGCATCCCACCCCCACAGGGAGGCCCCAGGTGACTACTCTACATAACTAGAACGCGTCAGACAATTCATGATGATTTCAGACAACGTACAGTGTACATTATAAAAGTATGAAGATAAGTTACTACCTGGCTGTTTCCCTCGAGCGATTTCCAACTGTTTGTCTGAGCTCAGGCAAGTTCTATTCCTATCAAAATTAGAGTTACAAGTAATTGTTATTACTTACACTATTACTTCCTTTAAATCAAACTCTGTTGGTTATCTAAAGCAGTTAAAATAATTTTTGCATAATTATAAAAGTATGAAGATAAGTTACTACCTGGCTGTTTCCCTCGAGCGATTTCCAACTGTTTGTCTGAGCTCAGGCAAGTTCTATTCCTATCAAAATTAGAGTTACAAGTAATTGTTATTACTTACACTATTACTTCCTTTAAATCAAACTCTGTTGGTTATCTAAAGCAGTTAAAATAATTTTTGCATAATTATAAAAGTATGAAGATAAGTTACTACCTGGCTGTTTCCCTCGAGCGATTTCCAACTGTTTGTCTGAGCTCAGGCAAGTTCTATTCCTATCAAAATTAGAGTTACAAGTAATTGTTATTACTTACACTATTACTTCCTTTAAATCAAACTCTGTTGGTTATCTAAAGCAGTTAAAATAATTTTTGCATAATTATAAAAGTATGAAGATAAGTTACTACCTGGCTGTTTCCCTCGAGCGATTTCCAACTGTTTGTCTGAGCTCAGGCAAGTTCTATTCCTATCAAAATTAGAGTTACAAGTAATTGTTATTACTTACACTATTACTTCCTTTAAATCAAACTCTGTTGGTTATCTAAAGCAGTTAAAATAATTTTTGCATAATACAATTCTGTACAGTGCAATTTGACAGTTTCTGGAAGATTTTTCAGTCAAATTTGGAAATTCATAGTTAATTCTACAAAAATTCAATTTACATTTGAGCTAAAAGGATTAGGTATTCAAAATGTAGGCAAATCACTCCCAGAAATTCGCTAATTATCACTGTTTCAGATTGCTTTCTACGAAGTAGACATAAATTCGAAAATCCGCCATTAATTCCAGGAAACTCCTAATTGAGTGGTTCAAAATTATATGTAAATCTATTTCAATCTAGCTTCACGTAAAAATACTCAAGTTTAGCTATCAGAGCCACAACATTCCCAGAATTTCGCCAAACTCACCTAGTTCCAGATTACATTCCAGAAACGGGGAACAAGTTCGAAAATTCATATCCAAATCTAAAAACATTAGTTTGAGGTGGTTCCAAGTCATAATTGACCGTAAAATTTTCTATTTTCAAGTAAAAATATAGGCATTATCTATATGTATACACATTAATACAGTATTTCAACTTTCTACACATTGTTCCTGAAAAATCCAGTTTTCCATGACCAAATTTAAAAAATGTAGAACTTCCAGCTTACTAGTCCAATTGACAATTATGACTATCGAATTAAAGGTCTACGTGTCTACTTGTATACTGGAAAGTTTCAGAATTTTCAGACAAGTTTTACCGCTTGATATAGCAAGTAGCACAATACTGCTTTACATAGGGCAGATTAACACTATGAAAAAACTTCATAAATTCCCGAATTCATATACAAGCAAGCATTAAAAGTCATGAACACTTATATAATTTTGCCTTCTAATTATCAAAATCACCAAATTCCTTCATCTTCATCACATCACAGTATAGACCGAAAATTGAGATTCTCAGAAAAACTTTGTTGATTTCTCGTTTCGTCTTGCTTGATCACTTCCTTGCTACTTCTAATCAAATGATTGGTCATTTAAACACTCATTGCACATGATTAGAAGAAATTTGAACATTAGGACCCCTTAGGGTTTAATCACCCAATCTTCACAAAACAATCAATACCAAGCCAAAGAATAGCAAGAACAGCAACAAAGCAAAAGAAGCATGTTTTGGAGTTACCTTTTGATTTCTTGTTGCTTCTCTCTCTAAAACGTTTTCTATCTCTCTCTCCTCTCTTGGAATTTTGGCCTTGAATCCATGAAGTTAATAGAGGAAAAGAGATTATAGGAGGTTAGAGAGCGATTAGGAAGCTTAAACCCTAAGATCACAAGCTCCTTGCCTTAGATTTTGAAGAACCCTAGCTCTTGCCTTCTTTCTTCAGTTCCGTTCTCAAGCTCTCTCTCTCTCTAATGGCCGAGAAGTGTAATAATGTATAATTACAGACTTGTTTACAATAAAAAATATTGGAAATTGAGAAAAATCTCATGTTGAAAATCTTATTTGTTAAAGGACTTGATAGATTCGTATGCATAAAAGTATTGATGCTCTGCAAATTTTGTCCACACAAAGTATGGATACTCTGATATAGGGTTTTTTTAGTTTTTTATACCAATTAAAATTTCTACGTCTTTAACTTAGTTTTCTAAAATAAGATATCATGATGATTAACGGATTTCTGTAATTTTTTTTATTCTTAACGAACTTAGTTTTTTAAGAATATTCAAAATTTTGATTTTTTCAGTTTTTCGAGTAGAAATTTCACGTAATATTAAAAAAATTCAAAATTCATTTAAGTTCACCATATTTTGTTGATATTTATTAAATCTTAAAATATTATATGAATAATAATTTCAAAGAGTGGTGTCAGATTTAAATCGACAAAAAATAAGCTATTAAGGAAATGATCAAATGCACTAGGATACTTAAACACACGATGATTCAGTTCATGTGAATGTAATCTGACAATAATTATATTAGACCTTATAGTACCATATGTCAGATAATTATATAAAAATAAATAGATAAAAAATTAAAAGATAAACAACAAAATTGGGACAAAAACTAGCTGACAAACTGACGTGCAGTTTTGTGCTGTAAATTTATCCCCAAAAAAATGTGACATTCTAACTTGTGATGGAATGATTTCACAAATTAAACAGTTTATTAGGTCATGCTTTTCCTTGATTAGCAACACATATTGAGAGTTTTAATTGGCATACGTTGTGTTTAGTCAACTAATAATTTGATGTCTTTTGACACATTTCTCACCCTTAAAATAACAATAAAACATTTCCTTATTAAATATTTAAAAATTTGTAACTCTGTTTACTTCATTGACAGTATATAAATTTGAGAAAAAAATTCTTTAGTTGACAAACAATTTTTTCAAATTTCATGCAATAAGTCATTTCTTGAAAAGTTACATAAATATTGGTGTATCCTATTCTTTCACTTCAATTTATGCTATCCTTTCTTCTTCTTTCCACATTTGTTTAGGCATTAAGACGTACCAATGAAAAATATAATGCAAGATCAATTAGATTGCGTACACATACTGTAACTAACCATGTTAATCAAGCATGTAAAAATAGCCAATGAATATGGATTGTTGCATTTGATAGTGAAATCCATCTGGAGTTGATCAAACTAAAAGGACATCATTCAAAACATGAGATAAACTATAAAGATTTGTGAATTACTTCTGAAATTTAAAGACAACATTAATGTTATTTAAGGTTTTTTTTTTGTTTCAGTAAAACATATTAAAAATGACTATTTTTTTAAGTTGTGACAACACAAATTTTAGAAGCGGCCAAACCAATATAAACACTCAGACCTAAGATCAACTAAAGCCACGCCACGCATAATTTTATTTAGTGGTGACAAAGTGCTAGGAATTATCTAAGCTTCCAGCACATTGATCACTTGTTCAGCATAATTTTATTTGGTTGTGACAAATTGTTAGAAACTATCTAAGCTTCCAGCACATTATTAATAATCTGTTTAGACACTTTAGATGATTCAACTTTGATGAAAATGAAACCCATAGGGTAATCCTTGATAGCCAAAAGCCTCTTTCCCTTATCAATGGATATCCCAATATCTCCACAAGAATCACCTTCAGTGGGACAAAAAACGATCTTATAGGCAAATGTACCAAATTGTTGAATTTGGAACACACCCTTGACAGTATTCTCGTACCCAGTGATTTTCACATAGTCCACTTCGAGGGTGAAGTAACACAATTTGGCACTTCTCCCTCAACAGAGAAGTCCACAATAGTGTTGGTTCGGATGAATCCGATTCTTAACGGGGACGCAATTGTCCATGGCAAGCCATTGTTGGCATCGATGGGAGAGAGGGATATGGGCCAACACTAAGAGGGCAAGTTTCGTTTACTCTCTTTTTGAGAATCATGCCACCACCTGATGGCCATATAAATGGATGGATGTAGTAAGAGCCACCGTTGTTTACGATGTTGCCATTAGTGTCCAGGACGACCGAGGCTTTGGCTGCAGAGGCGATCAAGGCAAAGAGAACAAAGAGAGCAAACAAGGAACGCTTCATTATTGGTAGGTTGTGAGAGAGAGAGAGATGCCTTTATTTTTATGCGATTTGTGGTTGCGTGGAAAGGGCAGAGCCAAATGGTTCTATTTATAGTTTAGGCATTCAATTATTGAAGGACGACAAATTTATGAAAAAGACAATCAAAAGTTTTGAGACATGTGAAAATCTTTTTTATTGATATGGAGTGAAACTTTTATTGAATAAATTAATTTGGAGATATTTTCATATGGTCGGAGAGTTATCAATTCAAGGAATTTCCTTCGAATTTTAGTAAGATATCAATTCTGGGAATAGCTTCAAAAAGTCGAGGATTTTAATGTAAATATCATAATTTTAAATAAAAATAAAAACACCAAAAGAAAAAAGAATAAATAATAATCATAACTTGCAATTCTGAAATTGAGAAAATATATTTTCCTTGTTCTTTTCCTTTTTTGGGTTTTATCTGCTTCTTTTTTCAGCCTTACACGCGTGTGAAAGTTGAAAGGCTTATCCGTAAGAAAAACGCCACGAGGAATACTGTTCACAGTTACGTTTCAATAATCTTCTTCTTCGTCGTCGTCTTCTTAATCGGAGAACGTGGTAGGGACAACGGAGTCTACTGTTCTTCTCCACAAGCCTTCATCATGGAACGGAGGAGGGCCACTAGCAGACATCAGAGATAAGAGGACGACCTCGTCGCTTTGATTCTTATATAATCTTCCTTTTCGATGAGTCTCGAAAGAGAAGGAGAGATTCATCATCGTTTTTTATGGCTGGAGTTGAGATCTCGTTCATCGTGTAGGTAAAATGGCCAAGAAATACAAGATCAATTAGATTGCGTACATATAAATAAACATTTAATCAAGCATGAAAAATAGCCAATAAATATGGTTTGTTGCCTTTAACAGTTAAATCCATCTGGAGTTGATCAAACTAAAAGGACTTGATTCAAAATGAGATAAACTATATGGATCTGTGAATTACTTCTCCTGAAATTTAAAGACGACATTAATGATATTTAAGTGTCTTTTTGTTTCTGTAAACTTATAAATAAGAGTATATGAGTATTTTTTTAAAGTTGTGACAAACATAAATTGAAACAACACAAATTTTAGAATCTGGCAAACAGATATGCGCACTCAGACGTGAGATCAGCTACAGCCATGTGGGACATAATTTTATTTAGTTGTGATAAAGTGCTGGGAATTGTCTAAGCATCAAGCACATTATTAATCACTTGTTTAGACACTTCAGATGATTCAATTTTGACGAACACAATACCCATTGGAAAGTAGAGAAAATCTGAAGGGATATCATCAGTATATCCATCAAACGGCTGGTGCTGGACATCCCAATGCCACCACAATAATCACCATCAGAAGGACAGAACATGATCGTATAGGAAGGGTTAATAAAGGGTGTAATCTTGAAGCCCTCGAGAGTGTTCTCGTACCCACTGATTTTGAGATACTTGAACCCATCCTCTTCCTCAACAATAGTTCACTTATAGGGCGAAGAAACACAGCTTGGTACTTTTTCCTCAACAGTGAACAAGTCCACAATAGGGTTGGTTGGGATGATTCCAATTTTTAATTGTCCACGGCAAGCCGTAGTCATCGATATTGATGGCAAGTGTGGGTTTTGGCGCAATACTAAGAGGGCAAGTTCGTTTCCTCCTTGGAAAAGTGTCATGCCACCACCTAATGTCCATTGGAATGGAAGGATGTAGTAAGCGCCACCGTTGATACCAGAAGTGTCAGGCCTTAACTTTAGACTATATTAGAGCTCATTTTATGCTGGCTGGAACTACTTTAGATTAACTAGAATCCATATAGCCAAATCTGGAAATTTATTG
The DNA here is from genome assembly GCA_025593235.1 of Vachellia pachyceras. Taxonomy (NCBI): domain Eukaryota; kingdom Viridiplantae; phylum Streptophyta; class Magnoliopsida; order Fabales; family Fabaceae; genus Vachellia; species Vachellia pachyceras. Next base: position 6,345 of record JANTPZ010140211.1, on the reverse strand, counting down.
ATTCACTGCTACTGCTCATTTGGTAATTCCAGAATTTTTGACCAACATTAATATTCATAGTTAATTCTATAAAATTGAAACTGAGTGGTTCCAGGTGCTATGGAAGGCTCTTTATTAGTTCTTTGAAGGAAAAATAAGTTCAGGAACCAAATAAGTCAGAATCAATAACAAACTTGGGCGGGGTATTTTAGGGTCAAAAACTGAATTCCAGATTTCTAACCCTGAATTTGAAAAATCACCATAAATTGGACACATCCAAAATTACCGTTTTACCTATGGATTTAAAACTCATTGTGTTTACTTTAAGCATGCAAAATATCAATGTTGGATTCGAGCTATAACATAGTTAAAACAATTTCCAAAGGGCTACAGTAAGTATTTAACTTAATTACACGCCAAAATAAGGAAGAGCAACTAATACACATCGTTCATCAAGCATTTACCCCCTCCTCCTTGATGGTTCAGCCTCTAAAATGGTTTATATTTGGAAGGGTGAAATTTCAAAGAAATCCCAGCAGCAAGATAATTAACAATAACATCAACAAGCATCATCATTAAGCATGCTTTGGCTGAAAGACGATGAAGGCTTCATCATTGGTGTAGAGAGAGAGAGAGAGCGATGTCTTTGTTTTTAAGTAATGTGGTTGTGTAGAAACAAGCCAGGCTAAAGGTTCTATATATTTTTAGAACTAGTGAGTGATAGTTTCAGTATTCAATTATTGAAGGACCACATATGTGTGGATAAGATAATCAAAAGTTTTGAGAGATACGTGAAACTTAAGTATTTTAAAGTTTTCAAAGAAATTTTAGAGCACCCTCATGTTGATACCTTGTTTTGATGATAACAAAAGTTTGATTCATGGCAGGATTTTGAAGTTGGACTTGAGAATTTTTGAAAAATGATTTTTATGTTGTACAACTCGAGTCACAGTTTAGATAACTCAAGTTGCACATAACTTTCAGCAATAACTCGAGTCCTCAACTTCAAGTGATGGAACCTTTCATGATGTAAAACTCGAGTCATCTGTTTCACAACTCGAGTTACACAGGTTTGTCATCATAACTCGAGTCATGGTTTCACATAACTCGAGTTGCAGGTCCCAAAGTCTGTTTTCCAAAGAAATTTATGCTATATAACTCAATTCATATGAGAGGTAACTCGAGTTGCTGCCTCAAGGTGTGGTAACTCGAGTCATAAATATGATAACTCGAGTTACAGGTTTGAAAATATCAAAATTCAAGTTGTATCACTCGAGTCATTGATGAAGAAGGAACTCGAGTTGCTATCTCAAGAAGTGATAACTCGAGTCACATTTTTCTTAACTCGAGTTGCAGGCCAAAAATTGACATTTTTATGTGCAACAACTCGAGTCACAAAATCAGGTAACTCGAGTTACACTCCAAAAGATCACAACTCGAGTTACAGAAGAGCATAACTCGAGTGTCGAGACTTTGAAGGTCCAAAGAAACTTTTTCACTCAGCAAAACTCGAGTCACACCATGCCATAACTCGAGTTGCATAACTGATTTTTACACAACTTGAATTGGAAACTCGAGTCATAGCATGGAAGTGATGGTAACTCGAGTTACATACTTCCTCAACTCGAGTTGCTTGCTTACTACATCAGAATGTCCGTACTCTGTTTTAATATTAAATCATATTTTTGTACATTAACATTATCCTTTGATTAAAAACAATGGTTGACAAATTTATTTATCAAAGTTTTATATATTTTTGTTTGTCATTTGAATTAAATGTACGCTAACGTTTGAATGAGAAAAAGATGACAGCTAGATACGCACTTCTCAACGGTAGGCCACCAACCGAGACGCTCCTGCAACGGATACTTCTTTCAAATGGAGCAACGGTCACTTGGCCACTATCCAACGTATACACATGAGGCTTCATCTATAAATAGAAGCATTGAAGGCCAAGAGAAAAACAACAGAATTATTCAACGCATCATTTTCTCATTACTTCGCTTACGGTCTTCTATTTCATATTCATTCAAAATCTTCTGTGAGTTTCAGTTATTAGCCTATCTGCTCTTTTGAGAGTTTCATTTCTGTAATTCACTTCTATTATCTTCGTGAGGAACTCAAAGTTGGGACTTTGAGATTGTTGGGTTGAAAGTGGTGAGGAACCGAGAGGAAGAGACGCCGTCTCTTTACGAAGATTGAGGGGGAGTGTGATTCCCACTTGGTAAAGGCTTGTGATGCCAAGTTGTTTGTTGATAGTGGATTGAAACTCTCAGAAGTGCTCTGAGGACTGGACGTAGGTCAGAGAGGACCGAACCAGGATAAATCTCTGTGTTCTTCGTTACTTTGCATTCTCTCTGATTTCATACTTAATTTCTGCATTTTACGATTCAATTTTTATTGTGACCAATTCACCCCCCTCTTGGTCAAATCTTGCACTAACACCTCAGATGTATTTTCAAGAATTAGGTATGAATTTTTAAAGTTGGACAACTAAAATGAAAAAATTAAATAAATAGTAACCCAAAGATTGAGATTCAAGTTTTAATTTGTGGGCTTCAATTTGCACTTTGAATAAAGCGTATCTCTTATGATTGCATACAGTAAAGATTGTAAAGTAATGGATGTTATAGAAACAATAATATACGTTATTGCATAAATTATGCCAAAAAAAAAGAGACCGAATTTCGCTATCGTTCTCTACTCTTTCCATTTTCCTACCATCTTCTTCACCTCCACTACTCATTTCAATTTTTAAATATAATTTTAGTGGCCTAGATTTAATATTTTATAATCATATTTTTATTGAAAATTTAATTTATCATAACTAAAATTTAGTAGTTTTTGAATTTATTTTTTAATTTGATATTATATTAATAATTGTATTTATAAAACGTTTACTATGAGCCGCTCAAATTTCAATCTAAAGGTTGATATTAATATTGAAGATGAAGAGGATAGGAAGAGGAAATAAGAGTAAAGGAAGATTACCAATCCAAAATTTATATACAAAAAAAGAAAAGGAAGTTAACATGACATTCCGACCTATATTACAAATATGCCTATATATATATAGAAAAAAACACTGACCAGATCAATTACCAATTTGTCATTCCACCCAATAATGTGTACATGGTTAATTCGTTTCATACTAGCATGAGCTTTGTTTGGTTCTCTCTACCTACGTCCAGTCCTCAGAGATCCTCTAAGATTTGCAATCCACAAATGACAATCAATCTAGCTTCAAGAGCCTTTACAACCAAGGAGTCACACTCCCCCTCACTATACACAAGAAAATAGAGACCTTCACTCCCTGTTTACTGACAAACTCAGCCTAATAATCTAAGGCACCGATCTTGAGTTTCTCACATAATACAAGAATGAATCACAAGATTAAACTCTCAAAAGAGTATATGTGTTAATTACTGAAGCTCACAGAGTATTTTTGAATATTACAGAAGATAGTAAGCATATGAATAATAGCGTAGTTGGTTGTCGTCTTCTTCCATCTTCAATTATTCTCTATTTATAGTTAAAGTTATTCAACATGTCCGTTAGAGAAAGCCAAATGTCCGTTATTCAGATTGAATAGCCGTTGTCTCTGGTTGATGTGTGCATTAAATGTTGTAATAAATGCATTACTTTGATATCGGTGGAGTTTGAGAAGGTTTTAATTTCATCTCGTTTGTCGGAGATCTTCAGCAGTCATACCTTTTCCTGTTTCATAGGTTAGCCTTCATGCATTTATGGTGATAGGTAAGTTTTTAAATCCTTTAGACATAAATAAGGAAATATCTGTTAAAAAGAGAAGTTCAATGTTAGACGCTGCTGTCAGATAAAGGTAGGACTCAAGTTCAAGGATTCTCATAACTCGAGTTCTATTTTATGAGTTTTGATTAATTTAAAAAGTCATGTAATGAAAAATCAAGTTTTTCATAATGCAAGCCTCGAGTTTAGAAAACTTTAAGTTGGAAACTTGAGTTTATATGGGAAGTTTCAGAATGTAGCTTTGGAACCTTCATTTGGAAACTCGAGTTCAAAATGCGAGTTATGAAATCATGTTGTGAAACTTGAGTTTTGAATAAGAATGACTTGATTTTTATAACAAGAGTTACTCAATAATTTGAGAATGGCATGAAACTTGAGTTTTATAAAACATGGAACTCAAGTTGTTAAAACTCCAATGTCAAAACTCCAGTTTTCAATTCAAGTTTTGTAAGACAGTTTTGGAACTTGAGTTGTGAAACTCTGTAACTCAAGTTCTAATGCAGCAAAGTCTTTCATATTGGTTTAGACGCTCAAAACTCGAGTTTTGTAGTCCTAGAACTTGAGTTTTCATGACTTGAAGTTGGAAACTCGAGTTTGCTTTGAAAGTTTTGGATAAACTCGAGCTCTTTAACCCTGAAACTCGAGTTCTGTCACATGAAGTTCCTAGACAGAATTTTTTAAGCATGAAACTCAAGTTCTTAGATGGTGAAACTCGAGTCATTAAAACTTCTTTGTGGAAACTCGAGTTCTTGATGAAAGTTTTCAAATCAAAGGCACAAAACTTGAGTTTCAAAACATCAAACTCGAGTCTTCAACGATAAAACTAATTTTCAAAATTTCAAAGACATGTTCAAATCTTGCCATATAAACTTAAAATTATAATTTTGTTATCATCAAAACAAGGCATCAACATTCTCCCCCCTTTTGATGATGATAAAACCTTAATTCTGAAATTTTAAAAAGTTGTGACAACAGAAATCATAAGCATATGATCATAATCATTAATTATGAGCATAAGACCATAATCATAATACATATCAAATTTTCAAGGTCATAAATCATTAGCATAATCCATAAAGAACCATAAGATCATAATCCATAATAAGCAAAGTCATAAGCAAATCCATAATGAAACATAATGAAACAAAGCCTTTAAACTCAGAATACTTCTCCCCCTTTTTGTTATCACTCAAAGAGAGTGAAGAGGAGATGGAGGTGTAAGGTCAGGAGTAGTAGAGCTATGAGGCAAAAAAGTCTTCGGAGAAGGTGCCTGAATAGGATCCGAAGGCTGAGCATAAGCAGAAAAGTCAATTTGGGCTAATAACGGCTCAGAAGATGAAGGGTCAAAGCCACTCGGTGGTGGTCCTGGCGAAGGTGTCTGGCTGCCTCTGACAAATAACTCAAGAGACCCAACTCTCCTATCCAAACCCTGAATAGAATGTGATAATGAAGCTAACCAGCCTTACATAGAAACCTTAAATGAATCAAAAGACTGAACAAGGTTGTAACAGCTGCATCAAAGGACCTGTGTAACACTCCTTACTTTCCCCTATAGTTATCATATTATATCACTATTGAACCACTCTAGGGCATTTGATAACTTAAATTGACCAAGGAAGTGAATTTGAAAATTCTTCCAGCGAGTTACTGTTCATTTGGTCAAATTCCAGATTTCTGGCCCAACTTTGAAAAATCATAACTAATTCTAGAAAAATCAGAATTTAGTGGTTCGAATTTCTATTTGAAGCTTATTAAGTGATCTACAGGGGAAAAATACTCACTTGTTTTAAAACCTGCCCAATCGATACAGTTAATTCCATGAAAATCACTGTTCGTTTGGTAACTTTCCAGTTTGCCAGATTTTTCTCTTAACTTTGGAAAATCATAACTCTTTATCTACACATCCAAATTCAGCAAACTTTGGCTCATTTTAAAGCTTAAGATGTGTAGTATTTAACTGGAAAGTTTCAAGTCATTTGGACTTCATTTGCTATTTTTCATTGCTACTCGAAAACAGGGCAGATTGTGGGGTTGTTGGAACCCCCTTACTTGAAAATTAACTTTTGTTTATAAATTCACCAAAAACTCTTTTTGGTTACAACTCAACCTATAACATTGCATGATTACTTATCTAACATTCCTTAGCTTTTTAGTATGCCATCATGCATATATTGGCATTTATCTACTACTTGATCATGTAGAGGTTAAGATTACATAGCCACATCAATATTCATACATATGATTTAAATCATGCCATATAAAATTCCACAAGCAAGGGCATCATCTTCATTCATCCATAACTTTACCCTTACCCTTTCCTTGAGCTTGTACCTACATGGTTGTTTGGGGGATAATGAGATTTTTGGTAATCTCAATAGCAAAGCTTACTAACTAACATAAAAAGTTTGCATGACATACTTGAAGTTCATAAAGTACATGTGACAATGCAAAATGTGTACCAAGCACAATTCAATGCATATGGCCATAGCACTATGTAACTCATAAACACATTGCATTAATGTCAAAAAGTCATGCACATCATCTATATAATTTTCATAACCATATCAAGTAAAGTTAGAAATCTTTGCTACCTTTGCT
>JANTPZ010140209.1:0-13737 GCA_025593235.1 Vachellia pachyceras | reverse complement strand
AGTTATTAAGAGCCAAATTACTCGGATAAATTCTGTTGATGGAATTTCATCTTGAAATCTAATTGTTGAGTATTGAAAATCAAGTCATTTTTATGTTTCTCATGATTGGAGAGTATTGTAAGAAAGTTGGTAAATTGAATAAGTCAACATTTGCTTAGGTTGCATATTATTGATACTCCCTTGGCAGAGTGGAGGCTTAGGTTATTTTTATTTTGGCATCTTTGTCTCTAGCTGGGAAGAATAGTAGCTTTTCCTTTTGGATACATAGGAAGCCACAAGGTTGGAAACCTTATCTGAAGTTCTATTAAGTCTTCTATGTTGGTATTGTATGTGTGTAAGCAAACATCTTTATAGCATTTTACCAAAAAAAAAAACATCTTTATAGCAATTCAATGAAAATAATAGAAAACTGGTTTAACTCAAAAAGTATTGCAGTTTCAGGACTTGAATGCCCAGACATGTTATCTTGAAGGAGCTATACCAGGATGCATTTTACAATTATATCAATTAACTGGCTCTATATTTTCCTTGACATTGTTAGGCTCTTTTATAGATCTTGAATCTGTGGTAAAAAGCTCACTTTTGGTTGATTCAAAGCTATCCCTAGAGTTTTAATGTTTTTTCCTTTCTAAATTATTGTTTCAAGTCATGGAGGAGCAATTCATACTTAGAGTTCCACCAGCTGTTGCTGAGCGTATAGAACGTCTTCTCAATGAAAATGCTTCTTCATCTGAAGACAAGTCATTAGATTTGTCATTTCCTGGTGAGCATTTTCTTTTTATCATTGAATACTTTTGCATTTATGTTTATATGGTCCTTTCTCTCTCTCTCCTCTTTGTGAATGATTGTGTGCACAAGCAAGCACACGTGCATAAAGAGGGATTTTGAACTCAGTTTTTACATGAGCTTAGACTGGCATGATAACTGCACATACATCTCATACTGTTAAATTTTGTTAACTATGCTTTTTAAGGCTTTGACTTTTGGGCTTGTTCTACAATCACCAGTTTTCCTGGTAGGTTCCCATAGTTAATAATAGATAGTAATGTAGTTAGTATTGGGCTGCATCTGCCCTGGCACTATGCATTGTGTGGCGAATCACAATGCATGGAGGGATGTTGATAGTTGAGGAAGGGAACCAAGTTGACATGCAATTTGAAATGTTCAAGGAAGCAAAAGGTTTCTTTGGTTGTCAGACTGAAAAGGCCATGATCAATGCTTAGAGTTAATGAGCTTGACTTGTTGCTCTTTAGGATGTGAATGTAATTGGAGTGCCTTGGAGATGGTAAGAAGTTTTTAATAATCCGTGAATAATCATAAACAATTTTGTCTACCTTGTCCTTCTCAAATTAATCTTAGTATATTTTTCATTAAATAATAACTTGCTTAGGCCATGCAAGAAGGCACTGATTGGGCCTAAAGAATTTGGTCACTGTAACATTCAATCTAAAATTGATAGACAGGAAAGTTATGAGATGTTTACAACTTCGATGACATTTTTTCCTGATGATGGGTGGATCACAAAGAATGATGTAGCTATGGTGAAAGGTGACAGGGGAGGAGATGAGCTTCTTGAACTTCAAGAAGTGGAGGATTTGGGAGCCTGAAACATTGTTGACTATTTGGATATTTATAAAGAGAATGAAGAATTAAGTGACTTTGATGATGCTATTGATGGTGATAGTGGGGGCAATGGGATCTTGGAAGACTGATGTTGATGAAGTTGATTATTGAACATGTTACAACTTTAGTGAAATGTCATTAATTATATATATAGTGGGTTGTGAGTTTATAAATTATGATGTGTTTAGTATACGAATTTAGTCATTTTGAATTCTTATGGGTTGTGTTGATGCATGATGTTAGTGACTTTTGCGTCTTGTGACTTTTTTTTTTAGTGTTTGGAGGGATTCTGGTAGTATTATTTTTATTTCTGAATTCTACGTAACTATGTATAATTTATACTTTTATTTGTCATCAAAAGTAGGATCTTATGATCCTTAGTAGAATTCTACAATTTGATCTTTTTGGTTGATAAGATCTCAATCTAGATAACTTTTACTTCTGTACACTTTCACTTTTATTAGAAATAGAACCTAGATGGGTGTTGGTGTCCCTCAGTCTGTTGGATTTATTGTTGGCTGAAGTACTAGTTCAAGGCTTTACACGAAGTTCAGGACGTGCCAGTGTTGCTGATTTGCATTTGAATGAGAATTTGCTATCAGTGTGCATTCCTTCATCAAATCTTGTGCAATTTTAACATACATTACTTTCATGCTAAATTAATAGGAATGTCGTATGAGTCAATCTGAGAAATACTCCTGATTGTGACATATACAACTGCTGATGTATTACTATTTTGGATTGGTCTTCACTGGACACATAAGTAGTAATCTAAGTCTTTTTAGAGTTATTGCTGTTTCACACATCGATTTCTATTTTGTTCCTGACATGTCAAATTTACAACTTTCTATTTGTAAGCATTTGTAAATTATAATCTCTTTCTTCGTTCTTATGTTTCTTTTTTTCCATTCAACAGAGGATGGGAGGAGTGGTACATTTAGCATTGGTGAGGAGCATTTCCCCGCATCTCTTTTGGACCTTCCTTGTGTGGTGGAGTCCTACAAAACATATGATGATAGTTGCTTGATTAAGACTGCTGATATTGGTCAGGTAATTTTCCCTTTACGATGATCAATAGTCAGTGATTCAACTATTCAAGTGTAATCCTGCTTGATGAATTTCTTGGGTTGAAACAGATGATTATGGTTAGAGAACCTGGTGATGCCGCCCCAGATATGATTGAGTACAGACATGGTCTCACCCCACCCATGAGAGATGCTCGCAAGCGAAGATTTAGGAGAGAACCAGACCTAAATGTACTAATATCCTCACCTCTCTTATCACTTAAATATATTTCTTGATGTAACATTCATAATTCTGGCATCAAAAGGTAAAAGGAAAATTTTATCTCTTCTTGGAATGAATTAAAGACTAAAGGAGGAAAGGAACCATTAAATTTTCTAGCCACTCATCTGTTTTATTCCGGAAGAGGCTGGAAGACAATGCAGCCACCTCTCTTTGTAGAAGCAACTATCTGCGAAGCATTGTTAAAGAGGAGTTTACGTTGTTTGTGTAATAATCTTTATTTTCTGATCTTATGGTTTCGTCTTTTTACGTGTTTCAGCCTGAGCTTGTATCGCGGGTTGAGAAAGATCTTCTGAAGATCATGGCTGGAGGAACAGCGGACAATGTTGATATCCTTGTTTTGTGTTAAAGAAAATTGCTGTTCAGCTGAAAAAGAAAGTTTTAATCCAGTTTTTTAATGCAAATTCATGAGTCCTCATTGTATTTAGTTTATTGATTTATTGGCCCCGTCCCTTTAGGTGCTCATTAGGTTAAGAGAGAGGCTATACTCGGGAGTTGCTGTAATCATGCTCGTCCTTGAAAAGGGAGTTTGTTAGTTTATAGTTGTGACTTAAATGTTTTTTTTTTTGTTTGATTGCTTCCTTGACTGAGATTCACATGTGGAAGCAGCCGAGCAAGAGGAAGCAGGGGAAGAGAATGGCCGGGGCGTGAATAAAAAGAAGGCGGTGCCACCTGCTGCGAAAGATGATGCTCCCCAGGCTGTTACAAATGCTGGGGAGGCTGATAGGAGTGACTCTGATGAATCTGATGACTCTGTTTGATTTCAATTAGCCACCAATCTCGAAAGGAAAAGCTTTTGCAGCAGAAATGATGGGAAGCTCATATTCTGTGACCCTTTCTATGCACTTTGAATGGTGTAAATGAGAATATTTCTTATACTATTGCCATCCTTCGTCATGTACTTTAAATGCTGCTAAGTTGGTTACATTTTTTGACCTTGTACAACGGAAACACATGAATGATGACCAGTGCAATGCTAATGGACTTTTTCTAGAAGATTACGGAAGCTAATTAACTGATAAATTTATCATTTTCTTCAAATGTTGTCAGACTTGATAATGATATACGTAAGTATTTTAGAATATATGTTATAATTAAGTAATTTATTTCATTTTTTCCATCTCTGTCAATTGGTTTTTAAATTAAGAACTAGAGTTAGTGAGATGATTTGGATCCTGTTTGGGTCAATCATAGGACCCTTTAGTAATCTGATGCAATATAAAGCAATGCAGTACTGATTATCGTTGGCTTGTTTGGCATGTTATTATTAGTTGATTTTTATATTTAATTAAAAAAATAAAAAATGAAAACACCAAAAATAATCTCATCCAGGAAAAAAAATCTCCCCTCCTTATTCTTTGGCAAGACAATTTCAGATCCAATCAACTTGCAAAAATCAGAACTGGCAAAGATTCAATCAGCCACTCCAATTTAAATAGTATAAATTAAACAAGAACCCCAATTTAGAGAAGTTTAAATCATGGCATAAAAATTGAACCAAAGTCGGTCAATCAGAGCAGCAAACCCATAAACGAATACAAAAAGAGCTTTGGATGGGTCAATTGAATTATATTTTATATTTATCTCTTCTTACCAAGTCTAAAGCGACACCATTTACAATTAAAAAAAACTCAAAGTGTATTATATTTGTGCTTTAGGAACTTTGTTTTCTTATATTAGAGAAAGAGATGACTTGTACATCAATGTTTTATTCACTTGTGACTTAATGCATTTTTACTTAAATTTTATCCGTTTTAGAGTTATATTAATTGGGTTGATGCTGTTCAACTATGGCCAGGAATGTACTGTTGTTAGACCATTATTTCTACTGTTAGATCATTATTTCATATAAATGTATTGTTGAACACTTGAACTCCATTTCCATACATGACTCAATTTTCTTCAAGTAGATGCTTTCTCATAGTCTAAGTTGTGAAAACAGTCTTTGCCACATCATTGTTCTCTAATGGTTTTAAAGATAAGGGACTAACCGAGTTGAAATTCAAAAGTGCAATACTAAGGAACAGGGAACAGCAAAGAAGAGAAAGGGATTATGAAAATATATACCCTGATGAGGAGCATGAAATTGTTCAAGAAACAAACCTCGAAGTTTACGGCGGAAATGAAGGAGAACGAAAATATTGACTTGGGAGACCGACTGAATCTGTTGAGTGACAACAGAAATTTTGACATGGGAGGGAGAAGGAGAATGGAGATAAGAATTGAACCTTATGAGGATGCACGAATGCAAGTATAAGGGAAAATTGCTACCCCCTCACTAGCAGAGGATTAACAACCGTTTTCGTACCTTCGAGCCACACTATATAGGATAGTATAATGATGAAGTTCTATTGTGGGGGTTTTGCTATTGTACTAAAGGACATGAATTTCATATACAAAATAGATGTGGTGGTAATATTGGAACCAAGAATCAGTGGGGATAGAGCAGGAAGAGTAATCAGAAGTTAGGGATTTAAATACTCTAGCAGAATGGAGGCTGATGGTTTTGTGGGAGGAATCTAGATCCTATGGGAAAGAGAAGATATTAAAATCGATATATTAAGTAGAAGTGAGCAGTATCTCAACTGCAGTGCAATAGTGGGGAGTAAGGGGATGATGTTTATAGCGGTTTATGCCAGTCAAAATGAACAAAGACAACATATTTGGGATGAGCTATATAACATTGATGAGGGTATGGAGAGCCCCTGGGTAGGGGATTTAAATGAAATAAAAACCTCATTAGAGCAAAAAGAGGGTGGTAGAGCAAATGCTGACGACTTAACAAGTGGATTCAAAACTGTCAACTAATTGATATGGAGGCAAATGCACCTTTCTTTACATGGAAGGAAACTAAATGGGAAGGTCTTGATCGAGTATATAAGAGTTTACATAGATGTTTATGCAATGCAAGGTGGCAAGAAAAGTGTTTGGCCAAATTGAATATAGGAAAAGAAGCCTACTAAAGCGATTGGATGGGATTCAACGAAGCATTGATAAAAGGACCAACCAGTTCCTAGTTCGATTAGAAAAAGAATTAGAGGATGAGTTATTGGAGACCTTAAAACAAGAAGTATTGTGGTTTCAAACATAATGGAGGGTATGGATAGAACAGGGAGATCAGAACACAAGATACTATCATGTAAAACCGTAAGTCATAGGAGGAAAAATAAAATAAGGATGTTGAAGAAGGAAGAAGGAATGTGGATTGAGCAAGAGGAAGAGATTATGGAAATGTTTCATCAATTTTACAAAAATCTATTTAAGGAAGAAATGGAAAATAGAGATTGGGTAAAGACAGCCCAGAGATGGGGGAAGTGAGGAATGGAGACATGAGCAGGGTAAGTAGAAATGTGACAAAAGAGGAGGTTAGGAAGGCATTTATCCAGATCGGGGGACTTAAAGCCTCGGGAAAATATGGTTTTCAAGCTCTCTTCTGCCAGTAAAGCTGGAGGATAGTAGGTGAAATGGTGATGCTGCATCAAGGAATTGTGGAAGAACCCGAAGAGGATCGGGGAGATTAATGACACCTTGTTTGATAGGGACTTTGTATGGGCAAAGTCCCACATCGAGTAGTATGGGCTGCTTGATGGGGTATATAAGCTCTTGGCTCTCCTACCTCAACAGCTAGCTTTTGGGGGAAGGCTCTCCAAGGGTCTATGTGCCTATCATTGGTATCAGAGCCGGTTGTCAACGTTGGTGAGAGGGCTACCCATGGAGGGTTCTGACCAGCAGTATGCCGAGTGAAGTGCCATGGAGTGCAGCCGACGAGACATCGGCTCTCCGGGGAGGGTGCATTGATAGGGACTTTGTATGGGCAAAGTCCCATATCGAGTAGTATGGGCTGCTTGATGGGGTATATAAGCTCTTGGCTCTCCTACCTCAACAGCTAGCTTTTGGGGGAAGGCTTTCCAAGGATTTGTGTGCCTATCATTGTTGGTTCAGATCCCAAAAGTAGAACAACAAAAACAGGTAAATCAATTTAGGCCAACGGCATTATGTAATGTCTTATATAAGGCACTGTCAAAGTTAATAGTGAATGGACTAAAGCCGTCTATGAATAATCTAGTTTCCCCATATCAAACGAGCTTTGTACCATGAAAAAGCATACATGATAATGAAGTTATAGCTAAAGAGGTGGTACATTCAATAAGTTGCAAGGGAGGAAAGAATATGCACCTTCGAGGTGACTGAGGCAGGCGGTCCCCCTTTCTCCATACCCATTCATATTAGGTACGAACAAATTATCTCATATGATAGCTGATCGTATAATTGATAAATCGTTAATACCAATGAAGATTGGGAGGAAAGGTACTGTTGTATCTCACCTTATGTTTACGGATGACTTGCTACTGAAGTGAATCAAGTATGGAACAAATCTGTATTGTAATGTAAGTGCTGGAGGTGTTTGGAAGAATATCAGGACAGAGAATAAATGCCCAAAAAAACAACCGTTTCTTTCTCAAGAAACACAGATAGAAGAACACAGAATGAAATCTATCTATATTTGGGCTTTAAGAGGATGGATGGCTTGGGGAGATACTCGGGAGCCAATATTATGCAGGGAAGAAATAATATAGAGGTATATATCAATTCCTCATAGATAAAATGCAAAATAAATTGAGCAGTTGGAAGAAGCAAACTCCATCCTAGCTGGAAGATTCCATTGGTGCAGTCAATTGCAAATCAAATGGCAGTATACTACATGCAACACTCATACCTACCAGCTGGAAGGAAGCAATTGTTGGAGAAAATTCTTAGAGACTTTATGGGAATAGTGAGGAAGGAAAGAGGAGGTGCATGCAATTAGCTAGGATTTGCTGTGTGCATCAAAGGAAAGGGGGATACGAGTTAAAGATCTTAGAGTAATTAATGATGCAGTGTTAGCTCAAGTGGGCTGAAATGTACTGTCAAAATCTAAATATTTATGCTCACTGGTGCTGATTGGAAAATATGCTAGAAACAGAGATTTGAGGAAAGAGTGTACTGCAAACAACTCAGATTTTGAAATTTGGAAGCGTATTGCTCGATTATGGCCCTAAGTAATCCAAAACGTGTGCTGAGAGTTGGGGATGGAAAAACTATGCAGTTTTGGAAGGATAAATGGGTGGAGAATGGAGCAAGATTGATAGAAACAAGCCTGAGTCCAGTAAGGGAGGAAGACATGAGCACTAAAGTGCATGAAATGATAGACTCAAGAGGGGAATGGAATGAGGAGGTGCTGTGCAGACTAATTTTTGAGGAGGGCAGAGAGTTAATAAGGGCAATACCACTACCAAACTGGCTGATGTGTAAGGATGTAATCAAATGGGGTATGTCCCTAAAAAAGGATTATGTTGTTGCTGATATGTATCAAATATTAATAAATGAACAGGGGGCAAAAGAAGTGATATGTGTTAACTGACTGAGCACACAAAATAATTACTGAACAATTCTCTAATGACTTTTTGATTGTGTACAAGAGAATACTATTTCCATTCCCATTGTTGTTCTGACACTTGTCCTTATATGATACAGATGCACAGGAAGTGTACAAACATAGCTTTTGGCCCTATTGGGCCTTTCTCATATTGGCCCATTAACATGAATTTGACCAAGTTGATTTCTACATTCCCCTCAAGTTTGGAGTTATACAAATTAACAAAAACTCACAACTTACTTTACAATTTCATTTGTGTATCCTACTCCTTTTGAGTAAGATTTTGGTGTGACCACATTATCTGAATCATTTTGGCCTTCACCTTTATTTCCATAGCTTTTGTTGCTTGCCTTTCTTGTATTCTTGTGGCTGTGAGTGTATCTAAGAGTAGATCATTTTCTCCCCCTGCCTCCGCAGCCTTTGTTGCTGTGCCCTCTTTGAGACAATGAGTGCATTTATGGGTGGATATTCTTCCCCCTACCTCTGCAACATTCTTTGATGTGCCTTCTTTAGACAATGAATGCATTTAAGGGTAGATCATCTTCACCTCGTACCTCTTCCACATTCCCTACTTTCCATCAAAGGGTTTCAATTGCAGGTTTGATCATCCCGACAATATAACTGATCAACCCAAACCAGGAGGCACATCAAGGTCCTCATCACCGCCAAAATCAGATGATGGGACGTACTCTGCCTCTACTGAAAATTCCGATGGCCGATCATCACCAGCATCTTCTGCACCACCATACGTCTCCTGTGATGGGTGCTGCTCCACCTTTTTTTTTGAACTGCATTAGATCCTTCTCCACATAATTGGCGGTCTCGGTATGCTTCTTGCAGAACTCGATAACCATGGCCAAGGTCTTACTGGTCACTTTGGGCAAAGGGATGATGTTATTAGGATAACCGTCCTCAATCATGTCTTTGATCGCCCACAACTGAAGCACCACGGCCTCGTCAATTTCATAGACTTCATCATCGGATCTCTTCAAAGTAAATTTCTTCATCGGTGTAAACAGATGCTTCATGTCCAAGAGGCTAATGAACTTCTTGCCTTCTTGTCGTATTTCAAAGCAACCTCTTCTTGGCTTTTCATGGTTCAACCACCGGACACGGACGGCGAGAGTTGAAAGTTGGAATCTTCTGGACACACACGGACGGCGAGCCTGGACAGATGTGAAACCCTCAGCTTTTGATTTGGAATTGACAGTTAAGGGAAGTGAACACACCGAATAAGCTCATTTCATCCTTGCTTATTCCAAGTTTCTCTCCCTTTAATTTCTTTTTCCGGCGTCTATCTGGGATTCGGTTTTATGGGTTTGCCTTTCGCTTTTCAGGGTTCAATATCACCATGATCCCAGCAACACTTTTCTCAAGGCCTTCTTTCACCAGATTAGCTCTCGCTTTGAACGAATTGCATTGTTTACAATGCCCAATCACGATGGTACACTTCGAACCATTGCCAAGACTCTCTGAGTCAGCCTTGGACTTCTCTTCTCAGCCTTCCTTCGGCTCCTCCTTCTGCTTTCCTTTGCTGACTCATTTCGGCTTCTTGGTCCTCACCTTCGGCAACTCGGGGACAGAAACAGAGTCTTGCGCGGCTTGCTTAGGTTCTTGGATGTTTTTGGGGTTTCTTGCTTGGCCTTCGAATTTTTTTTGGTTTGTTAATATCATTGTTCTTTGATTTGCCGGTCTTGGGAGCGTCAATGTCATCGGATTTAGTCATCCTTGGTGCCGCATCATCAGATTTATTGGAAACACCTCTCGAAGCATGATTCTTTGATTTTCTACCAATGCCATCCTCTGCTTTTCCAATACTCTTGGAATCTTTGGATTTGCTGCCTTCAGCTTATGGCCAGACTCTATGGAAGCAACCTTCGATTTGCTGGATGCAGCTCCTCCACTCTTGGCCTTCTTGGTTTTCAGCCCAATGATGATGATTTTTCCTCAAACCATGCGCTCTGATACCATGTTAACTGACTAAGCACACAATAATTACTGAACAATTCTCTAATGACTTTTTGATTATGCACAAGAGAATACTATTTCCATTGCCTTGGTTGTTCTGGCACTAGTCCTTATATGATAAGAAGTGTACAAACATAGCTTTTGGCCCTATTGTGCCTTTCTCATATTGGGCCATTAACATGAATTTGACCAAGCTGATTCCTACAATATGGAACATGATATGGAAGTGAAAAGGGCTGAGAAGAGTGCAAGTGTTTTAATGGCTTGCTGCACATGATAGACTTTTTAGGGCAATGAGAAGGAGTAGAATAATGGGGTTTCCTCAATGTGCAGCAGGTGTATTGATGCAGAAGAATCTCGAATGCATTTGCTAAGAGATTGTGAAGTAGTAAGGAGGTCTGGCATGGACAGTGGCGGACTCAGGACTCTGACTTAGGGGGTGCAAACTATTTTTTGAGGAGATAAATGAGACTTATAATATCTTTTGAGAAGAATTTGAACAAAAATTTAGTGGGTTCAAAATTAGCAAATGTTGGGATGCAAAATAAATCACATAGTACTAATATATACCTAATTTTCTGGAAGTCAGGGGTGCGGTTGCACCCATATAGATCTACCTATGGGTATGGACTGATAATGAACCATGATGAGTTTTTTCAACTGAATGGGAAAGAATGGATCTACTAGAACTTGGCTTCAGTTGATAAAACCTGGAGCATTAGTTTTGGCATAGCATGTTGGCAAATCTGAAATTGGAGGACTAGTTACATTCTTGAGAAAGGATTTTCACTGCCAGAAGATTTGAATGGAAGGATAAGTAGATATGTAAAAGAGGTGTGGACAGTAAGGGACACCTACTCCAACTTGTGCTTGTAAAAAGAACTGGTGTATATTAGATGGAGGAAGCCGAGGGAAGATTGGACAAAGCTTAATGTAAATGGTGCGGCAAGAGGGCAAATGACGGGAGCAAGATGTGGGGGCCTATTGAGGAACAATGAGGGTAGGTGGATTAGTGGTTTTGTATGGAAACTTAGTGTGTGCTCAGCCATGAAAGTTGAACTGTGGGCTATTATGACAGGACTAAAGCTAGCATCAGATCTAAGTGTACAAAAACTAATAGAAAATGAACTAAAAAGAAAATGAATAAAAGAACAATAATCAAAGATTCTAGAAGATTCGATGATGATCCATGATATTTGACAATTTCAATTTGTCAATATTATTTTTTTGTTTTATTGTTATGTCTTATCATTAATGTTGTTCACATTTTATCAAATAGTCTAGAATTTTCAATGATTAATTTCTAATGTTAGATTGAGGTAATAACTCAACTTATTTGCTTTATATGTCTTTGAATAATTGAATAAGAATTCTTACTTATTTCTCTCTTTTCCATTTATTTCTATTTTTACCCTCCTTTTTTTAATCTCCTTTCCTCCTTTGCTTTGTATCAAAGAGTTCTCTCTTTTCCATTTATTTCTATGTTTACCCTCCTTTTTTTTAATCTCCTTTCCTCCTTTGTTTTGTATCAAAGAGTTCCTGTCAATTTTTACCTTTAACATACAAACTATAAGTGATCCCTTTAACAGGAAGTTGAATTTGTATGTATTTCGGGAAAAAGAACTTTGAATTTGTATGTATTTGATAAAAGAAAATGAAATTTTATTGATCTAATATGCAACTCAACTTCTATCACATTTATAACATACTTGTATAAATTAGATATTTCAATCATATTTATAACAAACTTCTAGAAGTGCCCCCGTGTTGCATGGATAGCTTATTTTATCTTATTTAAAAGTCATTTATAATATATTTCACACAAATGGATGGAAAAACTTTAAATTGCATTTACTCTATCTTAAAATTCAACAATTTTCCAACTTTATTCTTATTAGTATACAATATGCCACATGGGAATAAATTTAATGCAATAATAAATGAAGGTAAAGTTTTACATTCATGTGAAAAATTCAATAAATGACTTATAAATAAAATTAAAAAAATTCCTTCTAAATTAGAGAAGGATTATTTAACTATTATTTATTTTGGGCCCAATAAATTGGACTCTGATTAGACTCAACGGCACATTACAGTTGGCCCATCAGACTCCTTACCAAAGTTTTTTTTGTAAAAAAAATTGTTTTTCTTCTCATTTCTTAGCTTTCAGACAAGAAACGAATTCATGAAGTCACAGATCTGCTCATCCTTTCTCTCCTCTCCCCTTTCTGATCGAATTCCATATTTGCTAAGTACGAGGCAGATCGTGCTCCAGCAATTTCAAATTCTCATTGCTTCCCAACCTCTGTCTTCAGATCTGACGCAGAGAAGTCTCTGAATTCTCGCAATCTTCAGATCCAAATCTTGTGGACGATGGACAAGTCTTGCACTCTGCTCGTTCACTTCGACAAGGGCACCCCAGCATTAGCCAACGAGATCAAAGAAGCTCTTGAAGGAAATGATGTTCCCGCCAAGGTTGACGCGTTGAAGAAGGCTATCATGCTTTTGCTCAATGGCGAGACTATTCCCCAACTCTTCATCACCATCATCCGCTACGTGCTTCCTTCCGAAGACCACACTGTTCAGAAACTTCTCCTTCTGTATCTGGAGATCATTGAGAAAACTGATTCGAGGGGTAAGGTTCTTCCCGAGATGATTTTGATTTGCCAGAACCTTCGCAATAATCTGCAACATCCCAATGAGTATATTCGTGGGGTCACATTGCGATTCCTTTGTCGATTAAACGAGAATGAGATTATTGAGCCATTGATTCCTTCGATTCTCGCCAATGTGGAGCATCGCCATCCTTTTGTTCGAAGAAATGCCGTGCTGGCTGTCATGTCCGTCTACAAGCTTCCCCAAGGTGAGCAGTTGCTCGATAGTGCTCCGGAAATTATCGAAAAGTTCTTGTCCACAGAGCAGGATCCTTCCAGTAAGCGAAATGCTTTCCTAATGCTCTTCAATTGTGCTCAGGACCGTGCGATTAGTTACCTTTTTACCAATATTGATAGAATCAATGACTGGGGTGAACAACTTCATATGGTTGTCTTGGAATTGATTGGGAAGGTCTGTAGGTCAAATAAAGCTGAGAAGGGAAAATATATTAAGATTATTATATCTTTGTTGAACGCTCCATCTACTGCTGTCATTTATGAATGTGCTGGGACCCTAGTGTCCCTCTCCTCTGCCCCTACTGCCATTAGAGCTGCAGCTGGTACCTATTGTCAACTTTTGCTTTCTCAGAGTGATAATAATGTAAAACTTATCGTACTTGATAGGCTAAATGAACTGAAAACTTCAAATAGGGACATTATGGTGGAAATGGTTATGGATGTTCTTAGAGCGCTTTCAAGTCCGAATGTTGATATTAGGAGGAAGACGATCGATATTGTTCTGGACTTGATAACTCCTAGGAACGTTGATGA
>JANTPZ010140208.1:0-19870 GCA_025593235.1 Vachellia pachyceras | reverse complement strand
GCTTACATCCTTAGTATTCTCAAAGCCTTAGGACTAATTTGACCAGGTCTTTTTGGTCCATTGACATCTCTTCTTTTTGTACTTTTATTTCTGGGCCTTGTCTTACCTTCTAACTATTGATTTGGCCTCTATGTTAGTTTTTAGAAAAAGGGTGGATATTACACATCTTCTTTAACACCTGTTTATGTTCATCGAAATAAGGTTGAATTTCTTCCATATTATTCAAGATATATAGGTGTTCTTGTAACACTTCTTCACGAGGCATACTCTTCACTTTTAAACCTCGTGTTCCCTTGTTTGCGCCTTCTTCATGTCGTGTTGTGCACTCACCCCAGATAGACAATCATTGCAAAAGTCCATAGCCTCTTCCACTACATATCTTTCCACATTGGATGATTCGGGTCAATAAGGATTTTTTGAATAACCTTTTAAAACCTTCATGATACGCTCAAATGGTACACCATCTTAGGTAAATCGGACCGCACAGCCTTATTTCCCTTACTAAATGAGCAACCAGATGGACCATTATATCGAAAAATGTAGGGGGGAAATGCATCTCTAGTTGGGAGAGAATAATGTAACCTTCATTTTTCAATTCATCCAACTTTTCAACTTCTATCTCTTTGCTACATATAGCATTAAAAAACACAAAGCCTAGTTATAGTGGCTCAAACGTCATCCTTCATAATGCCTCTAATAGCCACTGGTAATAATTGCTGCATCAATACATGAGAATCGTGGGATTTCAATCTAACGAGTTTCAAATCATCTAGTGAAACAAGCCTTTTCACATTAGAAGAATACCCTTATGGCACCTTCATGGTATGCAAACACTCACAAAAACTTTTTTTCTCGGCTTTTGAAAGTGTATATGCTGCTGGCTCCATGTATGCCTTTTTACCATCATCTATTAGCTTTGGATGTAACCGTTCTCTTATTCCCACTTCAACTAAGTCTAGTCTCGAACTGATTCCATACTTAGTCTTTCCTGGTATGTGCAACAGCGTCCCGAAAAGGCTATCACAAACATTCTTTTTCCACATGCATTACATCGATATTGTGCCTCACATCAAGAGGACGCCAATATGGAAGATAAAAAAAGATTGACCGCTTCTCCATATGCTCTTCTCACTGGCACTTCTATGATTCTTACCAAAGATGACATTGACATGCTCTATCCGGCTATACACTTCCTCTCCTATTAAAGCTTTTGGAGCTATTCCATTCTCCGGTAAGCCATTAAAACTCTTTCTTAACCTGTGATAGGGGTGAAACCGATGAAGAAACTTCCTATGACCAAGGTAGACAGTTTTCCTCCCATGCTTAAGTTGATGGAAGTGTGTGTCTGCTTCACATATCGAACATGCTTTATGCCCCTTGACACTGTATCCTGACAAGTTACAGTACGCAGGAAAGTCATTTATCGTTGTGAAGATCATCGCATGTAGCTTAAAAGTCATTTATCAAACACATCAACACCTTCCTCCCATAGCTTCTTTAAGTCATCAATCAAAAGGTGCCAAGTAAATATCGATATCATTTCCCGGCTATTTCGGTCCAGAAATCATCATAGTAAGCATCATATGATTACATTTCATGCACAACCAGGGAGGCAAGTTGTATATCACCATGAGTACCGGCCATGCACTATGTGTACTACTGAGTGTCCCAAACTGATTGATTCCATCTGTACAAAGCTCAAGCCGAAGGTTTCTTGTCCCAAATTGCGGAAACATTTCATCAATTTTCTTCCACTGTGGAGAATCAGCCGGGTGTCGAAGATACCTTCCATCAGATATTCTCTCATCACAATGCCATCTCAACTTCTGTGCTTTTGTTGCATTGGCAAACAAACGCTTAAACCGTGGTACTTTTGGAAGATACCACAGTACCTTCAAATGTTGCCTTTTAGCTAGTTTATCACCACAATCACCACCTTTCCTCACCTTGTGTCGTGCAGTTTTACATTTTGGACACTCACTAAGATCTTCATACACATTTCTGTATAGTATACAGTCATTAGGACACGTATGTATCTTTTTGTACTCCATGCCCATCGTAGATAAGATTTTCTTGGCTTCATACATACGATTTGGAAGTACATTGTTCTCTGGAAGCATATCACCCAACAACTGCAACAACAATGTGAAACTACTGTCGGTCCACCCACAAGATGCCTTCAAGTTCATCAAATGCAATGTACCCGTCAAGCGTGTATGCTTACTCCCGGGGTACAACGGTGTCTCTGCACCGCTCCGCATGCTTTCATATACAGGCGCTTGGGCAAAAGATTCTACCTCAACATCGTGAATCATTCCTTCCATTCTATCTTCATCTATTGTATCAACAGAATCTCTTCCGTGTGCTTCATATGCATTTAGTTTTTTCCCATGCCATATCCACTTTGTGTACTGGAGATTTATTCCCTCACAAATTAGGTGATCCCTTATGTCATCAATATTTTTCCTAATCCCATTCATACACTTGACACAGGGACAAAAATACATCCCATTTTGCTAGTCGCATTTCTTTTAGCAAATGCAATAAACTCTTCCACACCATTCTCATATTCATCACTAGTTCTTAACGCATTCATCCAAGTACGATCCATTTATTAAACCCTAAGCCATTGTAAACAACATTCAAATTTAAAAAGGCAAATCATAAAGTTATGAAAATATGAAACAAGGGAAAAGAAACTGCTCAAACAAAATGTGAAAAAAAGGATAATTAATCAATATGCGATGTAAAACAAAGATAATAAATAATGTGCATGTCATCTTTTTAATAGAAAATATTTGATATTTCAATTGATTTTTAACATAACGTTTATTTCTACATTTTATTTATATAAATATCTAATTAATAGATTTTAGATTTGAAACTCCAAGTCTGACTACTTTTATTTATACATCTTGATTAAAATCATGCAAAGTTCAATTTTTTCATATTTAGTGGACTTAATTATGACAAATTATATATGATAAATTATAAAGTTGGTAGATTTAATTTCAATTATTTAAATTTAAATAAAATTGTTGTCATTTTTATATTTTAATTATTTAATTATATATTTTTAATACAAATTTATTGATAAAAGTAAAAACTCTTGCGAGTTTAGTAAGAGTTTACGGGACGACTTTACATCTTCGACCCGAGTTTGCTTAAACCTGTGAGTTTAACAACCTTGATCTTATATGCTACCCTTATTTATAGGAACAAGTCCTAATAGATATAAAGCTTAATAAATATCCTAATCTTATTAAATATTCTCTAGATATCCTAATTTTCTCAAATACTACTTATATAATTAACAGTTAATAATTAAATTCTATCTAAATCCTACTAATATAATTTAAATCCTATTTTCACCTTTTTCCCATTCATATCTATAATCATAATTACATAACAAAAACCCGGCATCTCAACTTTCCATATGAAAATCAGCAACACATAACTTTTTGCAACTGAATATAAAGGACACAAAGTTGAAACCAAAAGCTGAGCTACGGAAAAAATATACCAAAGTACTATTCTCACTTTGGATGACTAAAAATGTCATCATCACCACAAACTTATGCTGCATGTTGTAGTAATAGCATAGCATTGTTAAAGGTATAACACAAAATAGATGAGCATGTTAAATATTCCCATGAAGGCCACAAGAACATAAATTAAGGAAGATATCGAGGCAAAACAATGCGAAGAAAAAGAAATGCGAACAGATAAAGCAATGCGAACATATACCTGTGAAGAAGAAAGTTGCAGAGAACTCGAGAAGCTGACGGCGGCGATGCACGAACCTTCCTCAAGCAATGACGGCTCGACGGCGATGGACTGGACGACGAGGATGAGCTTCAACACGACGCGATGGCAACGGACGGGCTTCAACAAAGAACGACAGACTAGACGATGAGGACGATGGACTGGACGGCGACGCCGAGGACGATTTGGGGGACGAGGGGGCTTGTGGCGTGGGGAGAGATGGGGTTTGGGGGACCGGTGTGAATAAAGAAAGAAGGGTTAATTTTGGGGGACCAAGTGACCTGCGGGGGGACAAGGTAAAAATGGGGGAAAGGTTATATAGGGCGCCCTATCTTTGGAAAGGGCGCCATAGGGTGCCAAAAATCGTGAGATAGGGCGCCAAAAGGGTGCCCTATGGCGCCCTATCTCACGACAGGGGCACCAAAAGGGCGCCTAATCTTTGTTATAATTACAAAAATTACGATCCCTTCCTTCATCTTTTAATCCATTTTTTTAAAAAAGGATGCGAATTTTAGTAGTAAAAACTATCTTCTGTAGTAGTGAGTCTTGCTACCTTTGTAAAACTTCTCCCTTTTTAGCTTAACTCCAAAGTTCTTTATGATCCCTTCCAAATGTTCTCTTGAGGGTCTTAAAATCCTAAAAATCATGGTATAAGATCCATGTAAATACACAACCAATAAGTTGCCATAAAACTTGTAAAAACGCATAGGACTTTTTGTAGGTTTTTCAAGAGGCCTAAAAGTTCAAGTCTTGGTTTTTATGGTTCCTTAAACTTCTAAAATCCATCTCTTGGCTTTACCCTACACAAAACATCATTTTAAAGCCATTGGAACCATCAAAATGCTCAAAAACACAGCCTTTCTATTTTTTCTTTAGCTTGGACAAAAACAACAAAAATAAGGAAAGGGAGGGTTTTTCAACTTTGCTCATGAAACCATGTGTTTCCTTACTTCCAAAACCCCTTTTCTTAACTTTGATCTACTCAAACACACCTTCCTTAGACTAAAAGAAATTTAGGCAGCACCTCCCCATAAACTTGAGCTTCCCAAAATTTTACAACAACACAAACTAACTAACAACAACCAACAATCTATCTTTTACCCCTCAAGGAAGAGCTTGCAACCATTTAAAACCTTCTCTTTTTCATTTTCAACTCTTGAAGTCCTAGCCTTTATCCTCAAAAAGGGAGGCTCATTCAAGGAACAACTCAAGAGAAGGTAGTAGTAGTTGCAAAACTCAAGAAAAGAGGGGGGGTTTGGTTGTAAGAACATATTACCTTGTGTTATGGAAGCTTGGATCTTCTTCTTCTTACTTGGGAGGTGGCATTTTCCAGAGAGAAGGGAGAGCAAATTTCAAATTAAGAGAGAGAGGGAGAGGGACGAAATTGTGAGGGGGAGAGAGAGGGTCTTGCTAGTTTAATTTTGTCTCTTGTAATTTGTGTGGAGCATATTAAAACTTGGGGACCAAGTAGCAAAAATACTTGATCCACATTGAGCCACATCTCCATGTCTCATCCTAGCTGAAAAAGTGACTTTTCAGACCCCCTAGGCGTCAGATTTTGTTGGCTAGGCCTTTGCCCGATCCAGTTACATGATCCGGTGGCACGCATTTCTGTAAAGTAACCTTTATGCAAGTAACTACCTTTTTATTTTTCCGGATACTTTATCTCTCACATGGCGCCATTCCCTAGGCTTCCTTGCCTAGGTGGCATCATGTCCTAGCCCATAGCATCTCCGGGTCCCCAGTAACTCGTCAAGATTCCTCGATTTGCGTGCAACACCGTAAAACGGGCTTCCGGTGGCCAATTTGACTTAAGGATATGAAAAAATTCTATATTTTTCCCTGATTCTCAAGCTCTTTTTCGTTCCTCAAAATTCTTCACAGATTTTCCGTAATCAATTTTATAAGAAAATGTTTTTTCGGACTTTTCGGGCACTGTTGTTCTCCGTACAACGAAACTGCCCGCACTGGATATCGAGTAATAATTTTATTAATTACTTTATAACCCAACTAAACTTTTCTCAGTTCGGGTCTTTGGCATTTGAGGACTTCGGCTACCTCAAATAATTATTTCTTAGTCGTCCTTAACTCCGAAATCGCTTAATTACGAAAATGTCACTTACTTATCTTTCTTTCCTCATAATTACCAAAATGCCATTACCTCTTCTACTTTTGACATAATTACCAAAATACCATCACTTTTTCTACTTTTTCTTAATTCCAACCTTACCCTTGGTTGACTTTTAACATGTTTGGTCAACTTTAACTTTTTGGTCAACTTTAACTTTTGGGTTGACTTTTGACCAAATTACCAAAATGTCCTTACTATTTGATGACATTTTGCACCCTAGGCCTTTTTAATTAAAATGACCATTTTGCCCTTACCATATAGGCCAAATGACCATTTTACCCTTAGTCATTTTCACTTAGACTTCTCAAGACTAGGGACTTAGTCAATTATGATTTTTCTATCTTTTAGGCATTTTCCTCTATATTTTTCATTACTTATGGGCATTATATTATCACATAATTTACCGGTCTAGCCTTTAATTTAAGTTACAGAAATGCGGATATTACACTAATCTTTTCTATGTATTTTTTGTGATTGAGTGAGTGAATGGAATGTGATAATGTGTGATTAGCAACTCCTAGAGGGATATTCTAATAAACTTTTATGGTTCACTTGTGATTATGGAGCTTCCAGTAACTAAGTCAAATTATTGAAATATCCTCAATACCATTCGGACTCATTAATTGAAGAGGGAAAAATCAGTCACTTCTAATACCACGTAAAAAATTTCACCCACCATTTCAGTTTTATACGTCACCTAGTTATATTTGAGTTCTAGAGGATCAATTTGATAATCAGTGTTATAGAAGCTATTTTTAGGGGACTAAAGCGTTATAAGCATCCTTTAAAAAAATAGATCCATCCTCACACGTAATAATCAGAGTTGAAAATTTATTTATTGCCCACCAAGAGAAGTGCGCACACATAAAGTAGATATATTGTTACAATATGGCATCTTTCTTTGTTTCTTTTGTTGCAATGTGACAATTTATTTTTTTTTATTCCTCCTTGGCACTTTCTCACTCTTATAGTCCTTGAACTTGATGATCTTTGATTGGCAAGTTATACTGGTAAAGGATGAAAATATCTTGATGGGAGAAACGAGTTTTAAGAACGCATTTTGATTTGAGGTTGTTTGGTTAGTGTTTTGGCTCTTCAATATTTTGTGCCTGTTTGTGAGAGCATTTGGGCTCCCCAAACGTACGTTCAAGAATTTTTTTTCGTAAATCGAGATAGTCTCCTACACGTATTT
This sequence comes from Vachellia pachyceras, assembly GCA_025593235.1. Lineage (NCBI taxonomy): Eukaryota > Viridiplantae > Streptophyta > Magnoliopsida > Fabales > Fabaceae > Vachellia > Vachellia pachyceras. The sequence goes on along the minus strand of JANTPZ010140208.1, from coordinate 12,782 downwards.
ACCTTGTAAACCATAAAAGCACTTCTTCACCGTTTTACCAAACGAGCACTTTCTCTATCTTGAACATCTCTTGAACTTCCTGATTGACTTAAGAATTTATCTCTCCTTTTATTCTAGTCTTGCAAGAAAATAAGCAAGAAAGGATGAATTTAACGAGTTGATGATGACAGATTCCATTAAATTTATCAAAATTTGGTTTCAACCATTCATATTTGTCAGAGTTGATAATGGTAATAATTAATCCTACTTTTCTAGATTAAATCTTGACTATCCAATTTGTTCTTCTATCCTTACTCTTAAGATCAATTTTAAACTTACCATTTGGCTTCGGATGTGATATACGATTTACTAATCTTGTCATAATAAAAGTTAACCATATATTGTTACTTTTCTTTAGTTATAATAAAAGTTCTCTTACATATCTGGTACATCACTACATCACTTAAAATAAGCTAACCACGGTTAGTTTTACTAACTTTATTTATGTTTTAACCTGTGTTAACATAAACTCAACTACCTTACAAAGGTTAATTAACCACCTTTTATCATGTTAAGTTTTTTAATGACCATACACATAATCACGGTAATTTTTCTTCCTCTTCCTTCTTCACAGATGGCATCATTTTGGGCCTTACTGGGTTACTATTATGCTCTCAATTTAATTAGACTTTTTATTGATACGAAAAGAGAGCATAAAGGCTCAAAGTAAAGAGATTATACTACGAGGGGATGGAATTCCAAAATATCATTAGAACACAATACCTGAAGATGAGGCGGGCATGAATTGTAAACTGTGGTTAAGGAGATAGCATCCCTTGCAAGAGTATCTGCCAAACGGTTTTACTTCATTGGTACATAATGGATAATTAAAGTCCACTCCATATCCATGAATTTCTTGATTTCAGCGAACAACATACTAGTATTAGAAGCATTATAACCTTTGTTGAGCATATCAACCAGTAGCTTTGCATCAGATTCAATAACAACTTTTTTAAATCCATGGACAAAGGCTATATGAAGACCTCTATATCTTGTCCATTCTTCATCATCATGAGCGTTACATTGACCTAATGATTTAGCAAATCCCACAACCCAGGAGCCCAAATGATCTCTAATAATACCTCCATAACTTGCTTTAAGAGAAAACTGAGACATAGCTCCATCTACATACACTTTAACCCATCTACAATCTGACAAAATCCAGCATGGTGACTCATAATCATTTAGATCAGAAGACAATTACAAAATATCATTGTACTGAACATAGAGCTTCTATCAAGCAAGGATGACAATATATGGATCAAGTGGCTTAAGGAAATTGCTATACAAAATATCCTTATTTCTCCACATCCATAAATGCCAACATGCTACCCCCCCCAAAATAGGTCACGGTTAGAAATAAAATCTAATCCTTGATTTCTCTTTAGATTCATGGCAGATCCAATTACGTAAGGGGGAGGAAAAGAAAATTGAATGATATATGGGATGTACAAATTCGGACCTTATATTCCTTGCATATTGGCAATCTTGAAGCACATGCAAAATATCCTTCTAGAGTGGCAATATGGATACAAAGGTGACACATATGACCATTTGTTTCTCCAAGCATTGGTTGGAAGCCTATTATGGAAAGTTCTCCATAGGAAGATCTTTATTCTTTCAGCTCCTTTCCATTTCCAAATCTGCCTTTAAACTGAACTATACATACTTGAAGGATTATTTTCAATAGTAAAATATGCACTCTTAAATATGAAATTTCCAGTAACTGTATTACTCTAAATCATAACATCATTACCAGCATCAACTCTAGGAGCAATTGAGGTGGTTAACCTAAAAATAACCTCACTACTCACTAGGTTATTCAGCCGATGATAGTCTCATTTACCATTGAGTACCCAATCCGCTACCATGGAATTCTCCTTTTCTATAGATAAATATCTAAAACACAAATCTTTGATTGTTTTCCCCAGGATTAACCAAACATCGAAAAAGAAATTCACCATATTCCCATTCTTCACCTGCCATTTAATACCATTCTCAACAAGATTTTGCTACTCACAAATGAAACGCCGTAAGCTCGAGTCTCCTGGCTGAGAATTAAAGAGGGTTTGATCACTTCCAAGCATATATTTGTTTTGCAATACTCCTGTCTATAAACCATGTGTTCCCATGAGAAGTTGCCAAGCTAATTTAGCTCCAAAAGCACAATTCATTGATTGCAACTTTCTAAAATCGAGGCCCCCATGTGTTTTTGGAAGAGCAACTATTTCCCAATGTACAGGATGAAAAATTCTACTATTCTCTGATCCCTAAATGAAATTGGGCTGAATTTTTTCAATTTCATTGCAAATGGTCAATTGGGTAGAGAAGGCAAGAGCTAATAACAGATTTTACTAGAGTGATTTTTCTTGCAGTAGATAGACAATTGGTTTTCCATACAGATAATTTGGATCTAACTCTATCACTAATGAACTGGAAATTTTCAGTTGGTCTTCACTTTTTAGATAAAGGAAAACCCAAATATCTCCTATTTCAGTCGAAATTTTCATTCTAGAAATATTCTGAATTTTTCTTCTCATCCAGACTAACACCTTTTTAGAGGGAAAAAATAGAGGTTTTCTCTTTGCACACCCTTGCTCCTGAAGTCTGGAAGAATTTGTCTAGACAAGACATAATAACTTAAGCCTGTTTCTCCATGGCCTCCCAAAAGAGTAGAAGATCATCCATAAATATAAGATTATGGATTTCTCCATGGTAAATACAAGACATCATAACTTAAGAATGTTTCTCCATGTCCCAGATTACTCAAACTCAAAGATAAAATAAGAGGGTTATGATCTGAGAATTTAGTGCTAGGAAGTATCTTGAGGAAACATTCAGGCAATAGAGTTCAGAGATGAGAATTTACCAATGCCCTATCAAGTCTTTCATATAACCATGTGAAACTTGCCAATTGAGGACCGTTCCAAGTGAATTTCAAACTAGCAACACCCAAATTAGAGAGATTGCAAGCCATGATTATATCATTAAAGAAATTCATGCGTGATAAATTTCCAGTAGAGCCTCCAACACGTTCATTTGAGCAACTAATATTATTAAAATCACCATATACAATCCAAGGAATAGAAATGCATTTATACATAATCTCCAACCTTTCCCATAGGATTTGCTGAAAATTGGAGTGGGGAATCGCATATACAATAGTTATTGTAAAATTAGGGGCTCCAGCTAAAGAGCATTCACAATGAAAAAATTAACGATTTTCCTCAATAATTTTAATAGAGATAACATCTGACTTTGCAATTAATCCACTAGATCTACCTTCACTTAGGATACACCTAACTTCATCAAAACCCAATCTACTAAAGGAAGTAAGCTGAGATACGTGATAGCATTTTGTCTCAGATAGAAAAATTAAATTGGGCTTTGGCCTATTAATGACCAGGTTAAAATTCCTTAAGAGGCCCTTACCACATGCACCTCTTATATTCTAATAGAACATCTTATCCTTAAATTTTTTTTTAAAAAAAAGAAAGGTACACGCAGCCCACACAGGAGCCTCAAGACATTTAGGTCTCTGGAACAAAAGTTCCATAATTTGATGAAGAGGTTATCCTCTCTTGAGAAATTGGGCCATCAATAATCGGCCCAATTTCTTTCCCTTCCAAGTCCATATTCTCTTCCATAAGGTCACCTGGATCAATTGGATCGGCAGGATGTAAGCGGCCCATTACATTAGACGAAACATCCTCCCTTACATCCTGTGAAGTTCCCTCACCATCATCCTCAACCATAGTATCCTCATCTTGTCCCACATTTCCTCATGTGACGTAGCAGCGTTTTGTTCATCCCTTAACCATTTCTCTATCCTCCAAAAGCTGTTACTCTACTGTACCTTTCATATAGTGCTCCTTACACCATGTCAGATGTCCTTTTCTTAGGATTTATTTGCATATCATCCAAGCCCACATTCTTCCTTCCTTCTGTACAACTCAGCAAAAAACGTGGTTGTACAGACCTTTCTCTTCGCCTCATCCCATTAACCAATTCCTCCACTATTATGGGAGAATTATTCGGATTATCTTCATTAACTGGGGCCACATCATCTAACACATTAAAACATGATCATGATTTCGCTGGCCCTGTTTGAGCTCCGTTCTTCTCCTTAGATTTTGATACAGTCGTTTCCACTGTTCAGCAGCCAGCACAGAACCTTGTGCCTCTGGGCATTGATTCTTATGGACGTCATCTTTCATTACATCAACATTTGCAGTAGCAAGAGACTTTTTCAATGTGCATGCATCCTGCCTATGGCCATAAATCCCACATTTTGTACATAGCAAATGCAAACCTTAATACTCCAAATAGTATTCTTCCCCATCTAGATTGAAACCAGACATGAGTTGTTTGTCTAACTCCACTAACACACAAATTCTAGTGAAATGCCCGCGTAATTGTCAAGAAGTGTTCATATCTACTTTAAGCGTTATGTCGATCCTATTGACGATACATTTTAAAGCTTCCTCATCATAATATTCCATAGGAACCTTTGGAATCCAAACCCATACAACCACTCTGCTAATCATTGATTTGTGAGACTTAAAGCCAAGCTCCCACGACTGAACAATTAAATAGTGAAAAAAAATCATCAATGGGCTTAAGCCTTTGGAATAAAGCTTTGTAACCAATCTACCTTTCCAATAACTTAACAATAATTGCTATTTTCCAGGCTTTATGAATCCTCTTCTTCATCCTTTCCGAGAAAGAAAATGCCAAAAAATCCTGTTAAAACTCATAGTTGTGCATCAGGAACTAACTATAGGGTTGTCTTCTGCCCTTGAATTATAAGTCAGTCGTTTCATGTTTTCTTATCCCTATACCTTCGAATAATAAAGAACCATGTCATATTTCAACATATAGAAGGAAACACGTAATATTGTCATGAGTCGCCATTCTTAGTACATCTACTTTATGTGTGCTTGGTGGGAAATAAATAAATTCTCAACTCTGATTATTATGTATTTGGATGGATCTCTTTTCTCTACGTTTTTCTTTTCAGGGTGGATGATGACGCTTTGGTCCCATAATATCACTTCTTACTACATAGTGATTATTAAATTGATCTTCTGGAATTTAAATATATCTCTCTTGTTGATTTTATTTTGTATTCAATCTAGCTTGTTTGACCCTCTCAAGCTTCTTCATAGTATTTCACGTTCAGTTCTTCCATGTTTAAGATGGAAAAAAAATAGTAAACTTTCATCAAAAGTGGATCAACCACCATGTAGGTTTTCTGGAGGTGTAGAAATACCAATGAAAATTTAAAATGAGATAAAAAAATGTCAAAACTGTAATGGTACCGATCCAGTTATATTTAACTATTCTGATTTTTTGCTCCCATATTGTATGTTAATGAGTATTTTTGTTTCTCCAACAAGCATAAACACCTTTGATAAAAGCATGCATTTATTTTTGCATTTTAACCTATCGTTCTACAACTTTAAATCTTTAAACCACACTAAATTAAAGTTCAATGCACTGAAAAAAATCGTTCTCCTCTTCTCTTTACTTCCCATCTGCAATTAATTCGAGTTCTTTAATTTAACTATAAGAAAATTTTAACACTAAAGAAAATAACTAATTTACATTTTTCACCTATAAGTTCTATTGTAGGTTATCATCTCATTCAACTATTTATTGGTTAATTAAAAAATCAGATTTATTAGAAATAATATAACATTTAAATAAATATATTAACCTATTTGTGTGAACATAGTTTCTTTTTTTTTGGATAAGACAAAGACACCTCAACTAATGCCTAAAGGGTCAACACCCATTACATCATGTCTGAACATATTTAATTACGCTAGTCAATTTATTGTGACTTTTCTTTTTTGAATTAAATTACTTGGAGTGGAGAACTGAAGATTATTCAAACTGTGTTCTAGAAAGTATGCTTTCGTACCTTTTTATTTAGTCTGCTTTTAATACTTTAAGTTTACGTAAAATTTTACTTTAGACCAATAAATTTTAAAAGTGTAATTTTTTCCCTTTAATTCTAAGTGATGAAAAATGCTGACTCATTAATTAATTAATTAATTAATTAATTAATGTTCACAATAGAAAACATTCCATTCATGTTTTCCTCACCCTCTCTCACATTTGAAGTGTTATTACCCTATTTTTCTTTCATCCTTAGAAAAGGGACTATTTTTTAGTGCTCTTCTTCCTAACCATTTTTCCTTTCCTAGAATCTCACTAGAGAGTTTTGCTAGAATCATGGAAGGATTTCACATTGGAAATTGTGTCATAGGGACGAAACATTGTACTTTGAGTATCGTATTTAATGAATTTTCATTTTTGTTATCTTATTATTTGCATATTTGTTGTGATAAACTATCATTGGGTAAATCATAATGATTGTCATAAATATCCATGGTCGGTCATCTACGCCGGAGCAAAGATGAAATAAGACCATTATGACTTTGTAGAGATATGGAGATGCGAATCAAAATTATAGGCATTTATGAGAGACCAATATATTGGATCGACCTGCTATGAAAAAGTTGCATGGATTAAGTCATAAACTTGTTTCATACACAATTTCATCACTATACCCTTAACTTGAGATAATAATGGATTCATACATGAGAGTTGCTCAGCTTTGTCCTAGTCAAAAGTTACTTTTGATCAAGTGATGATAAATGCTATATTCAGGTTTAGTGGATTTCTTGCAGAGGAATATAAATGATCAAGATAGAAATGTATCCCTCACATTAGCAGAGAGATATTACTAGGCTTCTTGATGAGTAAGTTTGAGAAATGTTTAGTCATACTATGATGGAAAGGAAGTTTCATTTATATAGTCACACTACTCAGAAATCGAGAAACTAATAGTCAGGAATAAGAGGATGACAATCTCCATGCACCATCCTTGACCGAGATATCGTGTGACAAAATGGAAGTGATATAGTTGTATGACAAGTTATATCGATTTATCTATTCTCATATGAATCGAGTAGTAATAATGTATTGCTAGAGGCCACTTATGACTTGTGGGCTAGTATAGGATCAATCACATATAAAATAGCTATAATGTTGAAATTAATTGAATCTAAGACATGTTTATATATAATGAATAATCTAGAATTTCTATATATAAATTCATATATATTTATATATTTCGTATAAATACACATTACATACATATATATATATGTACATCTGTGTATAAAGTTTTACTCTATAAAGATAGAGGTTTGATGTGAATCGATTTACAATATATATCTTCATATAGATAGAATATCAATCACATATATGTAATGCACATAGCATCCCAATTTTTTTGTTCATCTATTTGATTTGTATTGGTTCCAATCAATCTGAAATAATCAAAAGGCAACTTTTTTTGTCCGATTCAAATTTATATATTTCTGATTCTTTTCAAGACCAATCCCGGTATCATATTAAAAAAATCAAATAATCTTTTGAGCAAGGAGTTCTATGGGATTTTCCTATTTCAAAAATATGTATTTGATAATGATATAATATTTTAGATTTGATTGATAAGGATAAATCAAATCTAAAAGGAAAGGAAAAACAAAATTAGGATGTACAAATGGATAATCCTAGAGTTGAACATTTAGGGTTTAGCACTCTCTTTGTGTTGAAAGTTGTTTATGTGAATACCACTAGAGGGTGCTAAGCTGAGTCCTTGGCTTATCGAGATTGAACAAGAAAGAAAAGGAGATTCTCAAACGTTAGGATGAGTTGAGTAATCCAAAGAAATTAAAGAAAGGTATGCTTCCTACTACCCAACTTAAATGCATTTGACAGATCCATGGTATGAATTAGAAAATTTTATTATTCCATTGTGCCTTTCAATTCCAAACATTTCAAGATAGAGATGCTCAGCTTGAACCACATAATGTTGCTGATATAGTGTCATCTCCATCAAATATGATATTATCATCTTCATTCCCATGTTTGAGGCCCTAGGCTCATGTGTTTTTGAACCTTACTTTTTCTCGATCTTGATTCGTAGTTAATGCTCCATATGGTTTAAGAAATTAAAGCTCTAATCTTGCTTATAGTTTTATTTAATAGGTGAAAACTTACTTTTTCTTTGATCTTGATTCAATCCTTGAAATCCAAAATAACAGAGATGGAAGAATTTGAAGGTGCGGGAAGGTTCACGATGCTTACCTGAATACAAGTCATTTCTTATATCTGCCGACAGTGTCTTCCTTCGTTGAAAACCAACCCTGACAAGCGCCCCCCCCCCCCCGGCGGGTGCTTTATTCTTTGAGTTTGAAACAGAAAAGAATAATGAAGAAAGAGAAGGTGTCGGGTTATTAAATGGTGGGGAGGGTGAAATGACAATTTTGCTTTTCCATACTTTTCCTCTTTATACTCTGGCCCATTTTTTTTCTTGAACTTGGCCCTCTCTATTTTCCCCTTGGATGTTACATTCTTCCCCCAAGAAATTCAATCCTCTGAATTTAAATATACTTATCTCAATTTTCAAACAAATATGGATACTTGGCCCGCATCTCACTTACAACTTCCCAAGTTGTTACAATGACTGAGTAGTTTATTTGTGGTCTATCATCAACAAATCAACATCTAAACTACCCAAGAGCAACATCATACTCATACATAAACCCTTGCAAGAAAAAGTCAGTTGCATAAATTAGACTTCTTCATAATAGAATGAGAGGGTATGTTTGGTTGGGCGTCTGCAACCCAAAAAAGTAGCTTTTGAGGCACAAAATACGGTAGAGCGCTTGATTGCATGTTTGGCAAAGTTTTGGCAAAAAGGAGCTTATGCCTAAAAGTCACTTTTAGGGAGAAGTAGGAAGAAACAACTTTTAGGAAAGGAAGAGAGAGAAAATGTACAAAAAGAAAAAAAGAAGAGGAAAGAGAGTCAATAGGATATTAGTATAATAGCCAGTTGACTTTTCAGGGAAATTAAAAAATTCAAATAATAAATTACTTAATTATAACATATATTATAAAATATTTATATGTATTATTATATAAAGCAATATATACAAATGTGTTATTTAATAAGACTCATGTTCTTTTAAATTATTTTTCACCAAAATTTACATTTCAAACATTTACTTAAACAAGTTTTTCTTTTCACAAAAATTCACTTTTAGTACCGTTTATCCAAACATGAATCACATCACATCTTTTAACTTCTAACCAAAATTCCTTTTCCAAAAGACATTCTACTAAAAAGTCACTTGTTTATCCAGACGAACCCAAAGTGTGGCTAGGCATTTGTGGAACTGCGGAAGCTGTTGCTTATGCGTACGATCGTGCCGCTTATAAGCACTGAGGTAATTAAGCTCTAAGCCAAGTCGTTCGAAATCAGCATGACGCTGCAGTAGCCCATGGAGCAGATGTTCAAGCAATTGATGTTGCTTATGAGTTTGTACTTGCTTATGTTCTCATACAGATTCTGCAAATGCTGGAGATTGGGATTGGAACTGGTTCAGCAGTGTGCTCGAGATTTGATTTCAGTTGAAGATGCCATGGATGCTGACTCTCTGGTGGATAATGCGATAAGAAAGAATTATGGTTCGATTATATATTTCTAGGATATTTTGAATTATTTGAATTCATCGGTATTTTATTATTTAGGACTTTTGGGTTATTGAATTACAGACGGTTATTTTTCCATCTAGATTTTCTTTGTTCTCCTTTCTCTCCCGACTCTTCCATTTCTCTCTGATTCTCTCCTTCATTTCCTCTACCTCTACCTCTACCTCTACCCTTCTCTTCTGCACCCTTCCCTTATTCAGTATTTACTGCAGTTGGATATTGAAAACCTTGCGAATTGTAAGCTCTGGTAGTTAATTCATAGTGGATGCCCCTTTCCCTATATAAAAATAGAGTACCTTGAGAATTTTTTTTTCTAAAAATAGTAAAATAAAATTCACATTTTTTTATCATTTTCCTCTCTTGTATACCCTGCCCATAATTTTCCTCTCACTTTTGCTTTCATTAAAGTATAATAGCATATTAATTATTGGATTTCTGTAACTCTAGTTATGAATTTTGCAACTTAAAGGTCATAGAAATCTGACTCCTGTATGCGGTTAATGTAACATCTCCTATTTTCCCCCTATTTCCTCATATTAGATCACTTTATAATTACTATTGGGTTTTGGATGGCTCAAATTGGCCTTTTTGGTGAATTAGAAAATTTTTCTTTTTCTTTAAAAATGTTGTTACTGTTCACCGGCCTCTTTTTCCTGATTTCTAGCTCAACTTTGAAAAATCATAATTAATTCTAGAAAAATCGAAACTGAGTGGTTCCAATTTCTAAATTTTTATTTTTAAGTGATATATAGGGGAAAAACACTCACTGGTTCCAATCCTTGCCCATTTGAATTAGTTTATTCCAAAAACGTGCACTATTCCAGTGGTCACTTCCAGTTTTTTCAGATTTTTCCCTTAACTTTGGAAAATCATAACTCTTAATATACACATCCACATTTCGCAAAATTTATATCATTTTAAATCTTAGGATGTGTAGTATTTAACTGGAAAGTTTAAGCTCATTTGGAGCTCGTTTGCTATTTTTATTTCTCACGTGAAACCGATCAGTTTTTCAGGACCTTTGGAACCCTTAAGCTTTGGAAATCAACTTTTCTTAAAATTCACCAAAACTTTTTTGGTTCATTAACCCACCTCTAACATGCATGATCACTTCTTTACCATTCCTTAGCACTTTTAGCCCATTTTCATGCATGCATCATCACATATCCACTTACTTCTTCATGTGGAGGTTTATGGATTACAAACTACAACCACTTGTAGGTAAAGCTTATCAATCATAATATTTACACCAAATTCACTCAAGCAAACACATCATCTTCATCCATCAATAACCTCATTCTTACCCTTGCTTGAGCTTGCCCCTACATGGTTAGTTATGGAATAATGAGATTTTTGAAAATCCCAAGAGCAAAACTAACTAACAAAACTTGTGAATGTGCATGTAATACTTTTTCAAAATGTGTGTATGATCAAGGTACATGTGACATATTCAAACATTTCATTATCATGCATATGGCCATAGCAATCAAGATCACATATCATACACAGCAACAAGTTCATACATCATAAATTAATACACCATTCACAACAAGTTCACAAAATAGTTTAAAAGAGTTAGTAGTCTTTACTACCTTGTGTCTTTAGCTTTTCTTGAGGATTTAAGCCTCTTTTGATGGCCTTTCCCAATGGTGTCTTTAGTTTCTCAATCTCCTAAACATCATTCAAGAATATGACTATTATTTACAAGCCATCAACTAGACACAAAATGCATAAAAACGTAACTTTGCCCTCTTGCTTTTATAAATGCATCTTAGGGTTTTGTAACTTGACTTTATGATCTCTAATGCTTACCAAATCCATTTTTCACTTTTACCCTACACAATTTGGCCTTCTAAAGCCAATGGAAGCATCAAACTCATCAAATCACACTCCCCCTAGTACTTTTCCTTGCTACCGAAATAGAACAACAAATAGGGGTTTAGGAGTTTTCAAACTTTCTTTACGTATGCATGTGTATTCTTGCTCCCAATCCATTTTTCATGCAATATATAACTCAAACTCAACTCTCCCTAGGCCAAACGAAATTTGGGTAGCACCTCCCCATATTTTTGAGCTTCTCATAATTTTTACAACAACCAACAACACAAGTTAAACTACTCTTTACTACTCAAGGAAGAACTTGCAACCTCTTAATCCCTCTAAAACCTTCTCTTCTTCATTTTCACCTTTGAAAACCCTAACCTTCCATCTCTCAAATGAAAGGTTTATTCAAAAAACAAACCGATGGAATTGAAGAGGGAGTTGCAAGGAGTAGAAATATGTAAAGAGTTTGTTGTTTGGATGAGTACCTTAGGTTGTGTGAAGCTTCTTTCCTCTTCTTGTGCTCCCAAAAATGGTGAAATTTCAGACCTTGGAGGAGGGAGAAAGTGGCGTCCAAAATGAGAGGAAAGAGGAGGAAATGTTGTCTTAAAAGTGCTCTTGAAAAATTGAATGGCTAGGATTGTTTCTTTGTCACCAAGTTTCATCCTTTAATGGCTAAGATTGTGCCACTTGTCACTCTAATGTGGAGGGTGAAAAAGGTGTCATAATTACTCTCAACTACCACATTAATGACTTAGTTGGGCTGACTAGATCCATCTTGTCTAGTTACTTGATCCGGTGGCACGCATTTTCGTAAAGTACCCTTTATACGGGTAACTATCTTTTTACTTTTCCGAAGACTTTCTCTCTCATGTGGCACCATTCCCTAGGTCTACTTGCCTAGGTGGCATCATGTCCTAGCCCATAGCATCTCCGGGTTTCCCTTGTAACTCGTTAGGATTCCTCGATTTGCGTGCAACACCGTAAAATGTGCATCCGGCGGCCAATTTGACTTAAGGGCATGGAAAAATTCTATATTTTTCCCTGATGCTCCAGCCCTTTTCGATTCTTCAAAATTCTTCCCAGATTTTCCGTAATTAATTTTCTATGAAAATAATTTTTCGGGGCTTTTAGGCACTGTTGTTCTCCGTACTTTGAAACTGCCAGCACCGGACACCAGGTAATAATTTTATTAAATACTTTACGACCCAACTAAACTTTTCTCAGTTCAGGTCTTTGGCATTTGATGATTCCTGCTACCTCAAATAATTACATCTCTGTCTTCTAGTCCTCTAAAAACCCTTAATTACAAAAATGCCATTGCATTTTGTACTTTGTCCATAATTACG
>JANTPZ010140207.1:0-11158 GCA_025593235.1 Vachellia pachyceras | reverse complement strand
TGTAAGACAAGATCACTGTGAGGGAATATGGGAAAATACATAAAGTAAGTGTTAATTACGAAATTTTGATATATTGTGTGTTATATGTGTTTACCGTAGTAATATTGTGTGTTATATGTGTTTACCTTAGTAAGGAGTTAATTACTTTATTTATGCTGATTGCAATTTATTTATATATGACGTTGATTTCTTAACAGAAATATGGCGAATTCTGATGAGTCACACAGCGATGGACACGTAGATGAAAACCCACTGCTGGTGCCAGATTCGAATATGAAAAAGGTTAGGGAAAGACCCACATTAAAGTTTATGGCGTTAAAGAAATTTATGCTGATTGCAATTTATTTATATATGACGTTAAAGTTTGTGCCAGATTCGGGGGTTAAAGAAAGATGAAGACCCATGTCAGAAATATCCGTTTCTGTCCCCCAAAGACTGGAGGCTGTTTGTGGCGTCACGGAAAGACCCACATTTTCAGGTAAAATCCTTCAGTCATCTACATTTTGTTGCTATCACTGATTAAGATTTCCCTCTTATGCCTTAATAGGAATTAAGTGAAGCCAATAAACAGAAGGGTGCTGGAAACGTCTATCCGCATTATTTGTCTCATGGCGGATGCAGAAAGCTTGAGCAAAAGATGATGGGGGAGGAGCAGCAAAGATTAGAGGAGGCATTCACCTCAGATCCCACCGTTGTCGTCCAGGCCCATGCTCCTCCTCCACGTCACCTAAAATGGAAGGCAGCAAGGATGAAAGGTGGGAAGTATATCAATGAAGCAGTTGCTGAGGTGGCTGGAAGGATTGTAAGTGCTGACATATAATAATCACGTGATTGTTTGTCTTGAGTTTATTAGTACCCACTTATGATGTATTATACGATGTAAGATGACCTTACACAGTAGACCAGCCAAGGGACTTTCACTCAAAGTGGGAGGATGGACATCTTAGCGACTGCAATCAGAAGGCCAGATTACCCAGGCCAAGTTCAAGGAGAGTCGAGGGGAACGGGTATAGATTAATATTTTGGACGATCATCTCAACAGTTTACTGAAGCTCAGATTCAATCTAGAGTAGCTGAGATGTAACAATCACTCCAAGCTCAGTTTGATGCTAAAACCACCCATATGCAAAACGAGATGATGAAAAATATGGGTGAGCAGCTAAGAGCTGGGATGGTGGCTGAGTTGGGAGCTAAGATGAAAGCTCAGTTGGCAGATCAGATGAAAGCTCAGTTGACAGATCATATGAAAGCTCAAGTGGCAGCTGAGATGAAAGCTCACTTCGCATCTCTCCTGAAATCGGGGAAGCTGATTGAGGAACTGAAGAATATCGATTCCCCTTTATTTCCCAGTAGTAAAGATAGCAATCATCTGATTGAGATGGGTGACCATTCCCCTTATTCCCCCGCGGATGAAGTTAGAGAGAATTGTACTCTCTACCTGGATGAGCCAATACGTGCCGTTGCCCATGCTTATTTGTACAGGCAAGCTACTACGCATCATTCTATGGCAATTCCAGATAGCTTCTCGCGTATCGGTGATAGGTATTGAAGATGGTGAGGATAGCTCCGATGTTCCAGCCACTAATCGAGAGGTGCTTCATTTAGCCCAAGCTAAGGGTTGCTTCATTCTTTGGCCGAAAAATCTCATTTCGACACCTACAACACCTCACGAGGTAGTAGCCACCTTATGATCTTACTTAATTTTTTCAGCATTATATTTATAATCTGTATCTCTACTTTACTAGGATCCAGAAGAAGCTGCAAAAATCCTATTCTTGTCACGGCTGCGGCAACTACAAAAAAAAAATTTACACCCATGACCATGCAGATGGTTGATTGTATTGTTGGCCGTGGTGTAACGTATGAATTCATTATTAACAAGAATGATGTGAAACAATTCCTATCTCTGGATGACCTTGATATAGCATGGATTCAATTTGCAATCTTGTAAGTTTTTTATATTCCTATCTTCAATTGATGATGCCATTTTTTTAGGTTTTATATAATTCAATATTTCATTTATTATTGAACTGTTTAATAGGACCTTGCACAGTATTTGCGTCGACTTTTCTAGAGATTAAGCGTGCTCATCCCGGGATGAGCATAGAATCATATTTGGCCCAGTGGATAGAAGTCGGTATGAATAGTAAAGTTAAGCGTGCTCATCCCGGGAGCAATTCAAGGATATGTGACCCACTGGGAAGTTGCTCATGGGGTCAGAAACCAAAAGATCAAGGGCCAAAAAGTCAAGGGAAAAATGGGAATTTATGAAAAGTTAGACTATGAAAGGGCATTTTGGTCATTAAGAGAAAGTGCAAGGGCATTTTGGTCATTTGACAAAGTCAAAGTCAAACAGTTGACCAAAAATCAGAAAAATTCACATATGCTCGAAAGATAGAGCAGAACTCACCGGTTACCAGAGATTCAACCGATTGTTGAGATTCGGTTTGGATGAGGAATTATGAAATTTTAAAGATTTGAAGGTTGAAAATAATTATTTAAGGTATCAGGATTTCCCTAAGACAAAAAACCATAGTCTATAGAAATTCAGTGGAATTTATAGTATTTTACAAAATTATTGCCCAAAGTACGATTAAGGCGATTTTCCCGAAAATGAGGAAAAAGGCCCAAAAAATCCCCAAAAATATAATTTATTACAAAAATCAATTTGAAATAATTTAGAAGGTATTTTTGGGAAAGATAAAGGGCTAGAGTATCAGTAAAAAATGTAGAAAATTAAAAGGCCCTAAAAATGATTTATTCTAAAATTGCTCGGTTTCAGGGATTTTAAACAAGATAAAGTAATCTTGTTAATTTTGATTGGATTAAGGGACAATTTGAGGATAATGATTTTAATATATTCAAGAGGGAATGATGGAGATTAAATGAGGGAGAAAACATCTCCAGAAAAGTAGAAAAAAATTTACCGAAATAGAGTTATGTTTACCGACGAAAAATGCAATCGGTATAAGTAACTGAAGAGGATCCAGTTTGGTTACTCAAACCAGTTTTCTAACCCCCTTGTTACAGCCATAATGATGCCATTTATGTGGCCAATAAGAGGAGGGAAAGTGTCATGCATGTGGAGCAATCTTACCCCTTAGATTTTACTTAGTAATTAAGGTTAAATCCTAGCCTTCCATCTTGTTATGATGTATTTTATAAATGTTGTTTTTCCTCCTCTTCCTCTCCATTTGAAAATGACTTGGGCAGATGAAAATGGCAAGAGAGGATGCCATATTCAAAAATGGAGAAGAAGGAAGAATTTGAAGAAAAACTAAGGTAAGAGAGCTTACCACCCAATCATATACATCAATCTCTTCCTCTCAACTTCCTCTACTTTCTATCGGTTTTGATTTTTGGTTTTGGCTCTCTTTTGGTGGCTGGAAAGTTAGGGTTCATGAGAGGAAAAAGTGAGAAAGAGAGGGATTTAGAGGAAATAAATGGTTGCAAAACACTCCTTGCATGTTAAGAAGAAGATTGATGTATATATTGCTTGGGTTTGATGTTTGTATGAAATTTTGGAATCTCAAACCCTAAGGGGAGATGCTGTCCAATTTTATATTTGATGAGGAAGAGTTATTTTTGACCTAAATAATCAATGAGAAGTGTTTTGGGAGCAAGAATATGTTGTTATACATGATGAAAGTTGAAAAATCACATTTATAGGTATTGTATGTCTCAGCCAGACCTGTTTCTTGAGGAAGGAAGTTTCTTTTGATGATTTTGATGCTTCCAATGGCTTTAAAATGAGTTTTTGTGTAGGGTAAAAGTGAGCCCAAGTTTTTGGAAGCATTAGAAAATATTAAAGACAAGCTTGATGTAATTCAAGAGAGAGTTTAAGGGAGATTTACCTTAGTTTTTGTCTTGGAAATGGCTTGTAATTGATGGCCATAATGTTGACAATTTTGTAGGCCAAAGTTTGATGAAAGAGAGTGATTCCCAAAGCAAAACAAGAGAGCATTCAATTAAGGGGAAATTAAAGACACAAGGTAGCAAGACCTTCTAACTTAACTTTATGTTGTGAAATTGTATTGAAATTTTGCATGACTTATTTTATGAGAATGAAAGTGTGAATATGTGCTTGATGTGCTATGGCCATATGCATATACATGTCTCGTGCACATTCATTCCATTTATGCATTCACACTTATTATTAAACATGTCATGCATTTTATGGAAACTTGTTAGAAAGTTTTACTATTGGGATTTCTTTGAAATCTCACTCTCCCCCACTAACCATTTTTAGGTGGAAACGCATTCAAGGGTAAGGAGAAAGTGAATGATTCTTGAAGCAAAGTGGATATGTAATGTGATGGATTATGTTATGAATTATAAGTTGTGATGTTTAAAGTTGTAATGTAATATGTAATTGACTTGTGTATGTATCATGGACTTATGATAACTAGTATATGCTTTAAGAATGCCTAATTACATAGGTTAATATGGTTAAGAAAGGTTTAGAAATCAAAATGGTAAGTTATGAAGTTGAGTAAAAATTTGGCCAAGCGTTGAAAGTAAAGTAGGTCATTTGCCCTATTTTACCCTATCGGGAAACATAGCAAATAAACTTCAAATGGGTTGAAATTTTGATGGAAAAATATTTCACATTACAAAGTTTAAAACAAGCTAAATATCACTGGAATTGGAGTTTTGTACAGAAAGTTATGACTGTCCAAATTTGGCAAAAAATCACAGAAAATCGTGGCAAAAATGAAAAATTACCATATTAACAGTACATTTTCAACAATGAATCTATACTAATTGGACAAGTTACTGTTCAAATTAGTATTTTTCCCTCAAAGAAATTTTTAAGCTTCAAATATAAGTTGGAACCACTCAATTTTGATTTTTCTAGAATTAGTTATGAATTTTCAAAGTTGGCCCTAAAAACTGTGAATAGTAACTTTCTTAAAAATGAAAGTTTTCAATTTGGTCCCTTTTGACAATTTGAGTTATTTGAGGCCATGAATTGATTCCAAATCATTATAATGGAAGCTAAGAGGGATAAATAAGAGGTGTTACATTGCCCACATGCTCATTTTTTTGATGATGACAACACTAACAAGCAAAGAAAAGCATTCACATGCGCGGCTGCACCAATTTATACCATCAGCTTTTGTAATCCATCCCCCAACTGTTGGAAATTGTGCCCTAGGGGAAATCATTGTACTCGCACGTTATTTCTTTTAATGCATTTTCTCCTTCATTTAATTATCATATTGTTTCCATGTTTGTTGTGATAATTACATCCATAGACGAATTATGAATATTGTCTTAAATGTCTCTGGTTGGTTATTTATGCGGGAGCATAGATAAGGTAAGACCAGTATGACTTTGATAAGATATGGAGATACGAGTCAAAGTCATGGGCACTTTATGAGTACAAGGTGCTGGACCGACCAGCTATGAGAAAGCTACATGGATTAAGTCATTAGCTTATCTCATATGTGATCACATCACAATGCACTTTGACCTGAGATCATCATGGATTCCTGTATGAAAGTCACTATGCTTTGACCTAGTCAAAAGTCACCTTTGACCTCGCATTAGTTGAGAGATATTACTGGGTCCCTCGATGAGCGAGTCTGAGAAATGTATGGCCATACTGTAACAGAAAGGAGTTTTCGTTTACTTTGATCAGACTACTTAGGGATCGAGAAAGTAATGGTCGGGAATAGGATGATGACATCATTCATGCCTCATCTTTGACCGAGATATCGCGTGACAAAAGGGACGTGATGTGGTTGCATAAAAGGTTACGTCGTGTTAACGATCCACGTATGGTTTAGGTAGTCGTAATGTCTTACTAGAGACCGCTTGCGACTTGTGGGCTTATGGTGAGATTAGCCCACTGCCAACTTTATATGGGCCTACAAGGTCGCACGCAAGAACAGTCCAAATAAGCTTTATTTCCAGGGCTTATTTGAATTTTAAATATATGTATATATATGTTGAAATTCGAGATTGCACAATATTATGTAAATAATATTTGTGTGTGTTAGTTTAATATTTAATTTATTTGATAAATTAAATAATTAGCATTAATTTAATTTATAAAGATAAATTAAATCTATTAGCTCATTATTTGGATTAATTAAATGGATATGATTTGATCATATCAATTTAATCCAAATTAAGATTGTAAAATTTGAATTTCACATTTTGAATTTCAAATTTTGAATTTCAAGATTAGATCTGGAATATTGGAATTGCAAGATTAGATCTTGAATATCCTTTTTGAAATTTCAAATTTCAAGATTGGATCTTGAATATTGGGATTGCAAGATTGGATCTTGAATATCCTTTTGAAATTTCGGATTTCAAGATTAGATCCTAAATATCCTCTGAAATTTAAAATTGTAAGATTGAATCTTGAATATCCTTTTGAAATTTATGATTGCAGGATTAGATCCTAAATATCCTCTGAAATTTCAAATTGCAAAATTAGATCTTGAAATTCAAATTCAAACTTTTATAGATTAATCTTAAATTATGATGCACTCCACGAGCTTTATAAATATGACTGCTCATGAACAGAAAAGGCTTCCAATTTTCTAAATTTGAATTCGCTCTTGAGCCACGAAACCCTAGAGAGAGAGTGAGAAATAAAAAGGCGCTAGCACGCTGCTATTGTTGGAGATTGTTCGCGTGGATACCGGTAGAGGGAGGCGATTGAAAGAACGTCGGCTCCTCGTGATAGGAAGCAAGAGCGTGGAAGGTTGTGGAATCTAAAGAGATCCAGACGTAAAGGAAGGGATAATTTCAAAACGCAAAAGGTATGCCTTCATCTCCTCGATCTAAACGCCTTTGACAGATACGTATTTGGGATTAGAAAATTTTAAATTCCGCTGCGTGTACATTCTAATTCTAACAGTGGTATCAGAGCTAGGTCAATTGTGTATTTAGATTGAGTTTGTGTGATTAACATGAGATGTATGCTTTCTTGAATTAACATGTGTGTTATGACTAAGAATATGATGAAGCATGTATGTTGTAAGCATGTATGAATGATGTATGCGATACATAACATATGCGTTTTTAATTCTGTATATGATACATGATGTATGCATTTTTGAATATGTTCATACGAAGGGGTATATGTTCGTATACATATGATGTATATCCAAGTGTGGTCTTCAAAATGTTCGTATATGATGCGAATATGGAATACATATGATGTATTGTTTTGGTCACGAGTTTATGCTCTATTAAATCCAAAAGAGTTTTTCACATCAACGAAACTGGATTTAAAATTTAGCTTCTAGGGAGACCCCCGCAAGGGCACTGCCCCTTGACCCCGTATGCGTAGCGTAATATAATCTGAACACAATAAGAATCATTTGTATTGTATAAATTATTGCTTATTGTGATTTGTTCTTGAATGATTGAATGGATATGGTGAAACAACATGGCTTAGTGTTACAAGGAGTTGTAAAATTTAAATACGGCCTGCGTGTCGTGCCTTCCTCTAATGATTCTTGATGTACATTCTTCTCTCATCTCACTCCCCTCGTATGTTCAAACGAGGTTTCTTTCAATGTAATCTTTTAATCTTTTCTAGAATTCCTCTCATTGGCTTGGGAGAATTTAGGTTAGGACAGTCATGTTGTATCACGTTTATTATAAGCTTTTGATTAGATCATTGCATGATAGTTTATGATCATCAAGTATTGTATTGTATGAGATGCAATAATAACCCGTATCATATTCATAAAATTAATTCGTTAAACCCTCCAAATGAATCTTAAGTCTCAAATGCCGTTAATTAATGAATAATTGTTAAAACCTCGATCGCTTAAATGTTTGTTCCACCAAAGTGGATGCATTTAAGTTATCTTGGGAAGACAATCATGAGTAATGGTGCTACTCACCCATTTCATTATTATCATGACTTAATTGAGATTATCAAAATGGTTTTGGACCTTAAGGCATTAGATGGGATTAAACATGCCGGTCATATGATGATCAAATCCCATAAAAACCTAATTGTTACATGTGATGTAATTGGTAAAGGATTACCTACCTAAATAACTTGAATTTAATGCTTGCCAAAGCGGAGTTAAGTTTAAGTGAAATATGGATCTTGGCCTACTAATTATATTGAGGGTCATTAATTTAGTGGGAGATTATTAAGAAGCTTTGCTTATTTTTGAAATTGTAGAATCATGACGACTACTAATACTGCTACACTATCGCTACGATCGGTCCTTGAGAAGGAAAAACTCAACGGGACAAACTTTCTTGACTGGTTCAGGAACTTGAGAATCGTTCTCAAGCACAAAAGAAAGGCTTATGTCCTTGATCGGCCCATTCCTGATGAGCCTGTAGCCAATGCTCCAGAGCTCATCGAGATGCTTACGTAAAGCATAAGGATGACTCTGTGGATGTGAGATGCCTTATGCTAGCCACAAGGGTTCCAGAGATCCAAAAGGACCTAGAACATATGGAGGTATATGAGATGATTGTTCATCTTAAGGAAATGTTCCAACAATAGGCAAGGTAGGAAAGGTATGAGACCACGAAGGCCTTACATTCCTGCAAGATGGCTAAAGGTGCATCAGTTAGCTCTCATGTGTTAAAGATGAAGGGCTACATTGATCACCTTGAGAGGCTAAGATTTCCCATGAGTCAGGAGTTAGCTACAGATTTAATCTTAAACTCACTCCCTGACAGTTATGACCAGTTTGTTATGAATTACAACATGGCATGCTATAAACAAGGAATTATGGGTTCATATAGCACATAAATTACATATAACATGGCAACAATTCATAAATAGAAACCAATAGCAATATTAACGCAAGAGATAGTAACTTTGCTACCTTGTATGCTTAACTTTGATTGTCTTTCAAGTTTTTCTTGTCCTCTTGAGATTGTGGTCTCTTGACAAAAATTAATACCTTTGATTTTTGTGGATTTTCCTTCTCTTCTCTCTTTTGTTCTTCACACCACCTTCCTCTTCTCTTCTCTTCTCCTTGAGTTAGCTGAAATATTAGGCTGCAAATGGTGGTCTTGAAGCTTCTTGAGAAAGACCACATGTGCTTAATTAATTGTGGATCTCACATGGACGGATAATTTAAGAATGTCTTTAATTAATTTTTTTTTGAAAATGATCCTAATTCAAGGTTTTTTGAGTCATTTTCTTCCCAATACAAGAAACTATTTCTGACTTTCTCTTGTAAACAATTTTATCAATTTCCAAAATTTCCAAGATACTCTTACCCAGTTTGAAATTAGATATTTGAGGCCTAAGTATATTTTAAATAATCATATTTAATTATTTATTAAACAGGGAGAATTAGGGGAATCCCTTATTGGGGATTAATTGTAAAATGAGATTTGCTCAATTGCACATAACGTGGAAGCTCAGTTGTATATGTGTGGAAGGTCTTGTTTTGTAATTAATTCACCAATGGGGGACTTTTTCCCAATTCTCCCTATTAAATATTCAAATATTAAATAACTTTTAAAATTTTTGTAAAGGTTATTTTTGTCATTCTAACCTGAACATACATCAATTACTGATTAATGAATTTTTCTCTATCTTTTGATGTCCTGTGATTTTTTTTATATTTTTGTCATACTTTGACCAAAATACTCTTTGACTTTTCTCGATTTACCAAAAAACCCTTTGAATTTCAAAAATG
The DNA here is from genome assembly GCA_025593235.1 of Vachellia pachyceras. NCBI lineage: Eukaryota > Viridiplantae > Streptophyta > Magnoliopsida > Fabales > Fabaceae > Vachellia > Vachellia pachyceras. The sequence continues at coordinate 1,508 of JANTPZ010140207.1, read as the reverse complement.
ATATTTTGGTTCTAAAATTTTGAAATTACACTTTTGTCCCAAATTTCAAATTGTCACTTTGGTCCCTTAATTTCTCAAAATGACACTCGAATTCATTTACTTTTCAAAATGACCATTTTGCCATTACTTTTCTACATTTGACAAATGACATATTTTGACTCTTCTTTTCCTTTTCTTTCAACCTCCAGACCTTTAATTAGTTTGTAGTGACTCGTTTAGCCTTTATATCCAGTTATCGATAACCTGGATATTACATTATGGTTATTGAGAATTATATATATTGGATTTGTTAGTGACAAATTGGTTCATTAGAATTAATAACTTTGTTATACAAAGTTAAAATATCCTGATAACAAGTCAGGGTGTGTCTGTAATTACTGTTATTAGATATTGACCTGTAACCAAGGTTCGAAAACTCAAACCGGTGAACTAGCACATGTTCGATCCAAGGAAAGGATTGAACCAAGCGATAGTGCTTGCAATAACCAATGAAGGTTCATGCAAGTGGTAGTGCTTGCAATAACCAATGAAGGTTCATGCAAGTGATAGTGCTTGTAACGACATGTGATAGTACTTGCAATGACAAGTGATAGTGCATCCAATGACAAGTGATAGTCTTTGCAATAATATGTGCGGATGCATACAATTACAAGCCAAAAGGTCTAAAATGACAAGTAAATGTGCTATAGAAATATTGTTGAGTAGGTTAAGTTGTTGGGAGGTCACATTAATGAGTGGTACATGTGTCGGTGAAATTACTCGTCCTAAGTTGATGCCAGGATATATATTTAATTAATTTGATTAAATTAAAAAAGTAGTTAATTATAATAAAAATGATCTATTTTTTCTTAAAATACCCTTCTTTTGTTCTTTCTTTAGCTTTGAAGGTAGATTAAAGAAACAGAATAAGTTTCTTTAGCTTAACTTATTTTTTTGACAAATCTTATTTTTTTTATTTACAAAGTTGAATTTATACATGCTAATTGTATCAAAACAATTATACATGCTAAAAATGACATCCTGAAGAAACTGTTAGTCAAAAACATCAGACAAGAAAAGCCTGTTACGTAAAACATAAGAAAACGTACGTGGAACTTTTATTAGTCAAATTAATATTTATAGTCAAATTTTATGCCTTTTCACTTTCACCCCAATTAATTGCGCGATTTTCTATCTTTTTTCCCCACTGATTTATCTCATCATATATTGCATGGGATCTCTGATTTATCTCCCCAATGTTTTAGGTTAGAATCACTTGTCAATATAAGCATTAACACTTGCCATTGCAGACACCTTTACTTTTCAATGGTTACATCTTAACTTGTCATTTCCTTGTCACTAAAAGTAAAGTTATATTTTTTATCAATTTATAGATTCTAAAATAATATCATATAAATTAACATATGATGCATAATCTTATTCTATTCTGGACAAGTTATATGTTATGATGTCAATTGACATGTAATTACAGGCACTCTTACTTGTCGATGATTGGGCCTTAAATTGTG